>JAZHYW010012869.1:0-167143 GCA_037355805.1 Ixodes ricinus | reverse complement strand
ACCGGCGATGGAGCAGCCGCCATCGGTGGATTACAGCCGACCGCTGAGTGTTACGCGGACGCCATCGAGCTCCTGCAGCAGCGGTTCGGGAAGCAAGAGACGCTTATCCAGGACCACATGGAAGGTCTCATGGACATACAGCCAGTGCCACCACAACGGAACACCCGAGCCCTACGGCGTTTATACGACACTCTACAGGCGCACATCAGAGGCCTTAGAGCGTTAGGGGTGGGCGAAGAGGCGTATGGCGCTATGCTCTACACAGTTCTTTTGCGAGTGCTACCGAGAGATGTCACTCTCGATTTCAACCGGAAGATGTCGGCGGAGGAGACCGGGAATGCCAACGCCGCAAGGGCATCAACGACAGACGCCAGTTTGGAATCCGCCCCACAGCAAGTCCACCTGAGGGCTCTGCGGTCTCTCCTCGACTTTCTACGCATCGAGGTGGAGAGCCGAGAAAGGACACCAAAACACCAGCTGGAAGACGTCGTCGGTAAGCCCAGACCTCCTTCTCTGACGCATGGCTCTGTGAAGAGGTCAACGATCAACGCTCAGACTCGCAGCTCTACTGCGGCGGCATTGCACGGCAGCATGGACGGCTTAGAGTGCTTCCTTTGCAAATCAAAAGAGCACGGAACACCGGAATGTAACGCAAGAATAGGGCTGGCGGAGAAGAAGCGTAGGTTGCAAGCAGCCCGGAGGTGCTTCCGCTGCACGAAGGCCAATCACATGGCGAGATTATGTCGAGGAGCACCCAGCTGTGGCAAATGTCAAGGCAGGCACGCGTCCACCATGTGCGACCCGAATTACGCGCCGGGAAAAACGTCCACCAGATCGAATGAGACGGAACCGAAGGAACCGGCACCGGTCGCTATGCATGTACGTGGTAGGAACAGCAAGCCGGCAGTGCTCCTACAAACGGTTACTGCGTGGGCAGAAGGTACAAACAGAAGGAAGCTTGCCCGTATTATCTTCGACAGCGGCAGTCAGCGCTCCTTCATAACTGAAGAACTGTCTCAGCGACTGGACTGCAAACTGCTCGGGACAGAGATCCTCACAATCGGCGTGTTCGGGGGCGAAAGCACTGAACGTACGTTTCGCAGGGTTCAAGTGACTTTGCGAGACCAACTCTACAGCAAAAGATATGATATCGACGCTCTCGAGACGCCTACCATATGTGAGCAGGATCTTCCGAGCCCAGATGAAGCCATCGTGGCAACATTAGAGGAACTCGGCTGTCCAGTGGGAGACAACATGACCGGCCTGGAACAACGCGGCGTCGACATACTGCTGGGATCAGACCACTACTGGGGTGCATCACAGGAAGAATTCACCGACTGAGCGGATGCCTGACTGCAGTGGAAACTGCATTTGGTTGGGCGGTCCAGGGACGCACAGGCTCGGAATCAACCATCGTGAGTTGCTCCCAGGCAATCGTGCTAACAGCAACGCTGCAGGATCTCGAACCCACATCGGTTCTCCGACATTTCTGGGAGCTAGAAAGCGTGGGAGTTACCGACCCGCCAGTAGAGGATCCCTCGGACAGCGCCGTGAGGCGAGAGTTCGAAGCCAACATTACCAAGACCGCCAAAAGATACGAAGTGGGCCTTCCATGGAAATCGGACGTAAGGCTGGCAGACAACATGGAGGTGGCAAGAAGGAGGTTGGAGAATCTACGCAAGAAGTTGACCAAAAATCCCGATCTCCTACAGAAGTATGACGAAGCGATTCGGCAATACCAAGACAACGACATGGCGGAGAGGGTCGATGAAGAAACAGAGAACGAAGGTGCAGCAAGGGTGTATTACATGCCCCACCAGGCTGTTCTCCGCGAGAACAGCAGCACCACAAAACTTAGGATTGTGTTTGACGCTTCCTCCCACGGCGCAAACTGTAAGTCCCTGAACGAAAACTTGGAGAGTGGACCGAACATGAATCCAGATCTCGTCGCCCTACTTCTGAGGTTTAGGACCCACCCAGTAGCGTTAGTGGCGGATGTGGAGAAGGCTTTCCTGCAGATCGGAGTCAAGGCGGAGGATCGTGACGCACTGCGGTTCCTCTGGTACAAGGAACCGCCGATCCCAAATCAACCGCTACCAGAGATAGAGACCTGGCGAATGACGAGGGTGACTTTCGGTGCAACGTCAAGCCCGTTTCTTCTGGCGGCTACCCTGCAACACCATTTCGCGGCGATGGAGAACACATACCCAACAACGGCCGAAAAATTAAGCAAGTCCGTGTATGTTGATGACCTGTTGACCGGAGCGAGCAACGAAGACGAGGCTAAGAAGTTGTACGCCGAGGCGAACGAGGTGTTTGGGCAGGCCGGTATGAGACTCCACAAGTGGGGTTCAAATAGCGCATCACTAGCGGAGATGTTCGAGGAGGACGGCGCAGGCCAAAAACCACTCGGACAAGTCGCCAACGTGCTCAAGGTGCTCGGAGTGACTTGGGAACCCAAAGAGGACAGTCTCATGTTTTCGCCGGAGCACGTGATGCAGACTGCTCGCCACCAAGAAAATACGAAGCGCTTCGTGCTGCAAACGACAGCTCGCCTTTACGACCCTCTGGGATTCTTGGCACCCTTCGTCGTGAGAGCCAAGATCCTGTTCCAGGAAATCTGGAAACTAAACCTGGACTGGGACGATGTGCTACCATATCACCTGCAAGACGAGTGGACCGGGTGGTGCAGCGAACTTGTCGAGCTAGAAAGGGTCAAGATCCCAAGGTTTTGCGACGACGGTTTGCAAGGCCAGGTGACCCACCGATCATTGCATATCTTCGCCGACGCCAGCACCGCTGCCTACGGAGCCATGGTCTACCTTCGCACTACCGACGACACAGGATCGACGACAACGACGTTATTGCTCGCAAAAGGCCGAGTTGCTCCCTCAAAACTGTCACACTGGCGAGATTGGAACTGATGGCCAGCTTGATCGCCTCAAGGCTGTCCAAATACGTTCAAACCTGCCTTGAGCTTGAGGTGAAGGACGTTCACTTCTGGACGGATTCAATGATCACGCTTTACTGGATCAGGGGAGAGGCCTCCCGATGGAAGCTGTTCGTCAAGAATCGAGTGCAAGAGATCCAGAGCAATTGTGAAGGCGCGACGTGGCACCACTGCCCGGGAAAAGAAAATCCCGCTGACCTCGTGACACGAGGTCTGACCGCATCCCAGTTGGTCTCCAGTTCACTGTGGTGGTCGGGGCCGAGTTGGTTGCCACTGCCAGCGACAGAATGGCCCAAGGAAATGTGCGGAGAACTCCCTCGAGACGCCCTCGAGGAGAGAAGATCGAGAGCAGAAGTGTTTGAAGTCACAGTAACGCCCATTCCAGAGTTGATCGATATCTCGCGATTCAGCTCTGCCTCAAGGATCAACAGAACAACGGCTTGGATTTTTCGATTTCTCCACAACGTCAGGTCAACTGAAAGGCGAACGGGACCACTGACAGCCGAGGAGATCGAGGCAGCGCGAACTCACTGGATAAAGGAGGCGCAGCGCTCGGCGTTCGCTACCGAGCTTCGCTGCGCGACCAACGCAACGAAGACCCCAGCTGGTTCCCCCTCCAAGACTTCACCACTTTCATCGATCAGCGGGGAGTACTTCGCATTCGAAGTCGCCTCCAGTCCGTCAACATGACGTATGACGAACGAAACCCGATCGTCCTGCCCAAGCAGCATCGATATTCAACTTTACTGGCAATCGACGCGCACCGACAGCTGCTGCACGCGGGAGTCAGAGATACTCTCGTGCAGCTCCGTAACCAGTATTGGATTCTGCGGGGCCGAGAGCTGGTGAAGAAAGTGGTGCGTGCCTGCGTGACCTGTCAGCGCTTTAGCGCGACCCCCGCGAGTGTCCCCACGGGACCCTTGCCGGATGCCCGGACAACACAAGCGGACCCTTTCGAGGTAGTCGGCACGGACTTTGCGGGCCCCCTCTACGTCAAGGGCAAGGACCTCACATGCAAGTCCTACGTGGTGCTGTTCACGTGTGCAGTCACGCGGGCTGTGCACCTGGAGTTGGTTCCAGACCTGTCGACCCGGAGCTTTCTCTTTGCCTTCCGTCGATTTGTGTCGCGCCGAGGGCTGTGCCGCGTAATTTATTCCGACAATGCGTTGACCTTCAAACGAGCGTCGAAGGAACTCACGGAACTTTGGAAGACGTTGCGCCACCCGGACGTGGTCAGCCACTTTGCGAACGCGGGTATCCAGTGGAGGTTTATTGTCGAGAGAGCCCCATGGTGGGGAGGATTTTACGAGAGGCTTGTGCGCTCGGTAAAGGTGTCTTTAAGAAAGGTTATCGGAAGGAACTGTCTGGACACAGAGGAATTGACCACCGTTCTGATTGAGGTAGAGGCCGTGTTGAATTCGCGGCCATTAACATTTGTGCACGACGGGGTCGGAGAGGGGACCCCGCTCACGCCGGCCAGTTTCCTAGTTGGGAGGCGGCTGACGACACTTCCGCCGACGGGTGGGGACACGCCCGCTTCCACACCGGAGGCGCTTCGCGTGCTCTGGCGGCAGCGAAAACAACTGCTTAACCGATTTTGGGGAACATGGAGGGAAGAGTATCTTCGAGAACTCAGATCAGCGTACGCCACTCAGAACAGGCAGTCTGCGCCCATCAGGGAGGGTCAAATTGTTCTGTTAAAAGAGCCGCTTCCCCGCCTGCTATGGAAGCTCGGGCGAGTAGAAAGAGTGTTCCACGGCCGAGATTCTCGGATCCGGTCGTGTGAGATCCGAGTGCATCGCGGCAGCATTTTACGAAGGCCAGTGCAGCTTGTGTATCCGTTGGAGTTAATGGAAGTTTAGAATGGACTCCCATCCATTCGGTGGGGAGTGTGTTGGAACGTTTAAGCGGTTCGTAATAAGCCATATCACTGGCACGAGGAGATCGAGACGAGGAGGAAATCGGCCAGAGACGTCTTGAAGAGGAGCGCGTGGCAAGGAGCTGGCGGCCGGGGAGCGCGTGCCGGGGCGCGCGTGGTGGGGAGCTCGTGCGTCGAACGGATGGGAACGCCACGCCAGATCGCATCGCTTGCAGCTTGTAGATAGTGTGAAATAAAAGTTTTGCTGGAATGTAACCATCGACGACTACCAGAGGTTCCTACACCTATCGGAAGATGACGCCTCAAGTTAATAGCGTAGGTAACTCGGTCGTCTGCAAACGCGCCTATAGCATAAACTTTGGCAAGTTTTTTGCTTTAATCTTTTTTTACAGAAAGAGTACTGCGTTTTAATATTTCACACAAAAAAATTGACCTGCTTAGTGTAAATTCCGTGAGAGATTGAGCTTTCTATCTGCAGGTGCCGATTTCTCCGGCTCGTCTTAGAGCGGAAGGTCCGCTCGGGACATCCTAAAGAACATTTCGATACCCACCTCCTGCGCGCTGCCATTTTGTCTATGGAACTGTGGAACCCCGCCTGAGCATGTGCAGTAACTTTCTTCTGTAGGATATGAGTACATATTGCGCATGCGTCCACAGTCAAGTGAGTCGGCATTTTGCACCTGGGTGACAAGCGCTTTGTAAGGTGTATTCACGAACAGAAAAAATCTGACTTTGTATCTCCTCAGCCATTTGAATGCCCCTATACGGTTCTCAAAGGCAGTTACGATTACGTGAAAGCACTGTATATTTCTTTCCGTTAATTGATAAGCTGACAATGGGGACGTTTAGCAAACCGTTACCGTGTCCCGCGTACCGAACTACGGGAGCCCTTGAAGCACGCTTTTAAGTGCGCGCCCGGGTGATTCTGTGACCGCGGGGCGGTATCTTGCGTCTAGCGGTTGATACGTAATTCAAGTGAGAACGTATCTTTTACTCGCCTGACAAACTTAGGGGTGAACAGTCGTTAAGTCAGCACACAAACCTTCGAAGTATAGCGATAACAGTTCGAACAAAGTGTGGTATTCTCACATAGGAAATTGATTCAAAAAGGTGACTCAAATCGTCTGCTTTTCCGCGCGGCATACATCCGTATCTTGCTCTCTTTCATCCCCGATTCAAGCGTTCGAATACAAAAAAAAGGACGTTATCGCCGCTTTCTTTCCCCCTTTCCCCAGCCCAACATCGAGTTCTCTCCGATTCAGTCCCTCAGATCTCCTGTCAATCCAACTCCATTTCTTTGTCGGAGCCACGTCTTCGCAGAGAGAGCCTTTTGGCGTCGTAGTCGGAATCGTACTCTCGACCCCTCTAAGAGAGCACCTCATTATGCGGCATGAAATTAGCTCCGTCGTAGCTTTCCGCTTTCCCGTTCTGTTGTTCCGTTGAACCCCGTCGGGAGGAGAGAGAGAGAGGTTGAGAGAAAATGAAAGAGAGAGAAGGACAGAGAACGGAAAGAAGGGGGAAAGGGTACCAGACACTCCTGCCCCGACTTGGGTCGCGATGTCGCCATTGCTGCGTTCACCTTGCCGAGACTTCGCAGGCTTCCCGATCGATCAACATGGCCGCCCACAGGCTGTCGGCCTACCCTCCCCCTTCCCTATTTCTTCTCCACTTTTTTGCCTCCTTTCCCTCTACCTTTATCCTCTTTTTCCGCCGTAGATGTTTCTACCTTTGATCGAGTTTTGGAGTCAGCGGTTTTTCTTTTTCAGTCGGATTTCCGCATGTTGCTGAGCAAGCTCAAAATGTAAAAAAAAAAAGATTTGCTTGTCTTTTTTTATTTATTTTTCGTGCGAGATTCTTTTTTTAAAGTCTGGCGTGGTTGTACTTTGTAAGATGATTTGGAAATGTTTCACATTCGAACGTATTTATGTGTCCGTGGAAATACGTCCATAGAGTAGGCGTTTATTAAACTCGAGAAAGGAGTTTCTATTGTTAAAAACGATCGAGGTTGTATGTATGGTGAAAAGAGGTTGGGCCAGGCATTGTAAGCTAGAGAAATATCAACTCAATTACCATCGATTCATTTAAAACTCTCCATCGGTAACTGATCCTGACTCCCGAGTCGACATTCTTTTGGAAAGCTTCTATACGGTGTGAATTTACTAGTGATAGACAGTGAGTGGCGTGTGCATTCAAAAATGTTATATCCCAAAGTTAGTGATTTTTTAAAAATTCTTTTAGGTACTAAATTTAGCTTGGCATTTTATTGACCACAAATTCTCGCCATTTACCAGGTTGTCACAATGCTTCCGAGTCTAGAACCATTATAAGAATTTGAGTGTCTAATATAACACGCAGCAAAATGTTTCGTCAAAATATTAGTACGCAAATAATAAGTATTAAAAAGATACTCTTACATCAGGCTTTTATTCTATTTTCCGGATTGTCCCGATGATTTGGAAGCTTCAAGGCAACTTTTGATTAGGTTTGTGAGGAAAAAGCAAGAACTTTTTAAAAACATTCTTTTCAATTCTTACTATTTTATACCCGCGCATAAAACCAGTGAAAGTAGCGTCAAAAGGCGATTATCCGACTTTAAATTCTTCGCACGATGTTACCTTTTACCGCAGCGGAAGATACAAAATACAAGCATGATCTCCCTCCTCACTTAAAGGCCGACGACCAGTTCGCGCTTTCCACTTTTCCCTCGCTTCCTCCTCTCCCCCTTCTACCCTGTCCACCGTTGCCTGTTTCCTCCTCTCCCATGGTGAGGAGGATCTTCTGCCTTGCAGAATCTCGAGTCTGGTCGTCGGCCTTTAAATGCTTCGTTCTTTTTCAGTGTTTTTTTTTATATATTTGTCAATTGAATGCGAAGAAGTGGCTAGGATGACAACCCTCGCGTTGGAAACTTTCTTTTCCTTCTTATTCTTCGTTATTTTTGGGCACCTCTGTTCAGTTCGTGAGCTGGGCGCTTACAAGTTACATACCTCACCGCGTGAACGAATATACTCGCGTCTGCCAAATGTGAGTTTGCTGCCGTCAAAAAAATCTCAGACGCGATGCAAAAAAAAAAAAAAAATTACACGAACTTTGAATTGAATCGACGCTGTCACGAGAAAACTCAGATTGTTCCCGTCGCCTTTTTTCTACTGCAGTCACGGACAGTTTAAAGAAACGCCGGGATAATGAGATGCGTCCCGGGCATCTCGTTATCCATCCGCAGCCAATCAGATTGCTCTCCTGGCCAATAAGAACGCGGAGGAACCAATCACGGAGCGAGAAGATGCTAAGTCACGCCCTGCACATCTTAAATTGTCGGTGACTATTTAAAAACAAAAAGAACATATAGTCACGTCATTTGGAGTCTACGCGACTCATAAATACCACCTAACACACCCACCACACACACACACACACACACACGCACACACACACACACAAACAAATCACTATGTGCTTGGGCAGTCCATAGAGGGTTTCAAGCTGTTTCTTTTTCTCGTTTTTTGTTAGCTTTCGATTCATACATTTCAGAACGGTGGCGAGTGATATATACACAAAATTAGATACTTTTTCTTCTTTTTTTTTTCATGGGGGAAGGGGAGGGGGCTATAAAAAGAGGAGATGAGATTGAGGGGGCGTTGCCCCTTTTGATGCCGCTGAATGTGCACAGCCGCAGCATCGTACGAGGTCGCACGGCTGACTGATCGCCCTCAAAGGATCGCGGACCGCATTTTTCACGCGCGAGCCCCTTATCAGTCCGGCCTGACGTCGTGTGCGCTTTAATTGCGCGCCGGCAGGTTTATCAACGTCCCCGCAATGTTGGCTCCCTTCTTTTCTCCGAAGAAGCCAGCTTATCTGTCTTCTTTCACGCCGTTTGTTTATTTTGTTTTCAAAATCTGCCTCAATATCTTCGTTTTAAGGTTATAAAAAACTCTAGTCACTTCAATCGTCAATTTTGACAGAAGCGGGTGTTTCAGCGAAGACTGAAAAAAATTCCTGAAATTATTATATTCGAGGGAAAAATATCATTTTCTCCGGACCGCATTACTCCTGGTGGCGGACGTCAGAAAATGCGCGATACTTACTCATTACTTCGCTAATTAATAAAGAAAAACGACTAATTAACTTTTAATTAGTCAAAAATAGACACATGGTTCCAATTAGGAACTTCCTGAGCGTCATCGAAAAACATTGAATTAGTAAATTTCAGAAAGACTTTGAGCGCGTGAGAAGCGTAGTAGTGCACTAAAATTACCACTCGTTGAGCAGGTACTAAGATGCTAGTTATGCGACAAGGCGCCCGCGCATTTTTTTGTTTTTTTCGTCTCTCCCAGTTTTGTATTCGCTTTACGATTGGTAACTGTAGCCCACTGCTACGCTTCTCACGCGCTCAAAGTCTTTCTGAAAATTAGTGATTTCGTGGTTTTCGATGACGCTCAGCAAGTTTCTAAGTGGAACCATATGTCCATTTTTACTAATTAAAACGTTAATTAGTCATTTTTTTATTTAATTAGCGAACTATTTAGTAAGTATCGGGCATTTTTTTGACGTCCGCCGCCACGAGGATTGCGTTCCCGAGAAAATTATTTTTTTTTACCTCGAATACACTATTTGTACGAATTTTCGTAAGTTTTCGCTAAAACACCCGGTATATATATATATACATATATATTGCGGCAGCTCGATCTGTCAAAATTGACGATTGACGTCACTAAATTTTTGTATTCCCTAAAACAAATATAAAACGCCTTTAAAATCAAATAAATATTCAATTCTTTCTCTTGCGTGCGTTTCAAAAATAAAATAAATTCACAATTATTAGGAAACGCAAGAAAGCTAAAAAATTGTTATAAAAAATACTTATTTGAGAAGTAAAAGGGCCGGCAATCAGTGTTGTGTTTACGAGGCATGTATCACGTGCGAGGTTAGGCAGGAACGCGTCATAAACACTAGCACCTACACCGGTTGTCACATCAAGAAAAATAATAAGTTTTGCGTAGTGTTCATACGCTGCGAGAAGTAGTTTTTACAATGTTCACGTGAAACAATTTACCCTAGGTTTTTGGATTAAGTAAAGCCACAAAAAGCGTAACCGCGAGTTAGCACCACTGATACTACGAACCCTAACTAACATTAACTCTAACTAACTCTGACTATAACTCCAACTCTAACCCTAACGAACTCTTACTTAAACTTTAACTGACTCTAACTCTAACTAACTCTAGCTCTAACAAACAATAACTCACCATTAACCCTCTTAACCCCCTAAACGCTTCGTCTAGCAATAGTGGTTTAGCACCACTAGCGCTAAACCAAGAACGTTTCACGTAGCAACACAATTGCAGGGCAATTATGCGATGCTTTTGTTTTTTTCGGAGGAAAAACGATGTTTTTGGCGTTTGAAACTTTTACGTTTTGACAAAAGAACGCATAGACAATTTAAAATTCACCTACATATATCTTAAGTTATCGCATGAAGGGGTAAATTTATTAGGCTCCTCGAGGAGTCGGCTCTTTTTAACTACGGTTCTTGAGCTAAGTAGGAATATAGCGTCAACAACAACAACAACAAAATGGCGCTTTGATACTTTTGTTATGCGCTGCGCCTTCATGTACGTTGCAACTATCCACACTTGGATAGCACCTTATGCGGCATCGTGAGTTGCACTTATCCCTTGTTATTCCTCGGTTTTATGAAACAAGCTTTTCCACACAATACCGGCGGTTGCCATCAAGTCGCTTTCTGGCACCTCGCAGCGAAGCATACAGAAGCTCTGTCAACTTGCGCGATTCTTCAGTTTGAAATATAGTTTAATCATGGTTTGTAACGTAACATATGATGGGTATACGGGTGTTTTAATGATAGTTGGAGTACCTTGCGAAAAGTATAAGCGGGAATGATTGCTACAATTGCGAAGATAATATGCCAGTCCCGTTTCTCACGTTTAAAGCCAAATACAATACTGTCAGCCTTCGAATTTTTCTAATATCAAAGATTTAAAAAAGCGTTCTTTTTAATAAGTTGTTAAACGTAAAGAAACAGTTATTTGCATTTCCATGAATAATGAAAAAAAAAAGTCTAGGCTCGTTAAGCAGCTTAATCTTCTGGACTCAAGTCACTCCGCCACAACCTCAGACTGGCATCTTAGCTTCCAGACCACGAGAGACGGAAGCCTTATTGTCGCGTTTAAATTCTATCTTTTATTTCTTTATCCATCTTAGATTCTGAGGTTTCTACGACTTCCCCCCCCCCCCTTCTTTTCCCCCACTCTATTCATATACATTTCATTTTGTTTTTCTATTCGCAGTTTACCGCATCCCATCTCTCCCTTCTCCCCCCCCCTTTCCATTCCGCACCCAGATCCCGCCATGTTGAGTTTCTGTTTGCTTCCCCTCAGCGCGTGAGCATCGGCTGAGAAACCGAGTTTGGCACGGCTTGATTAGATCGGAAGAATCTCGCGCTAAAGCGGTTACCCTCTCCCTTCCCTCTTTTCCCTTTTTTTCTTCTTTCTCCTCTTTCTCACCGTCTCTCTTTCCCGCAGCCTTTCGTTCCCGTACGCGCGTCCGTGCCTTGAAAATCGCATCAGTTGCCACCCCCCCCCCCCCCCGGTCTCGACGCGTCGCCATGGTAACGGGCACACGACGAGTGCAGCGTACCGTGGAGAGCCTGGAGACCACGATCAAACGTTAACCCCCTCCCCCTGACCTCGTTTCAATGCAAAATTTCAATATAAACATAGAACATAGGCAGTGACAACTTAAGAAACTGAGGACGTGGCCTATTATGTTGATGCTTCTCTCTTGGTGATTGATTCTTGCGCATTCTTCTCGGCCAACACCGCGATCCCAATGGCTGCGGAATGACAGCAAGGTGTCCGGAAGTCGCCACGATTTGCATTTCTTAAATTGTCACTAACTGCATAGACCATCACACTGTTTACAAAGAAGGCCCCGCGTATTTCGTGTGATAGGAAGCCTCTGCGCATGCGCAATGCCGACAGCAACGCCGCCGCAGTGGTATGAAGTCAGAAGCTTGAGTTTGTCTATAGGTTTTATGCTTAGATATCATACAAGTCTAGGTTCCGCATCGTCTGCTAAGACTTTCGTCTTAGCAGACGACAGTGAAAACAAGTGGCAGTTTTGTTTGCCCACTGTTGGGACATCTTTTGTTGTTGTCGTTGTTGTTGTAGTGCTCCCATAATGGCTGAAAAAAGTGGCGAAGATTAACCTCTTTCCACAACTCTCGATACAGGACAAAAGAAAGGCTCGGAGCATGAGTTCCTGGCCTTGTGAATTTGTTCCACTGCACGAGCCGGTCACAGAGCTTACCGTGCCTCTCCGGGGCTGCGATCCTGTCAGTTTCGTGAATGCCGATTCACATAAAGTTTGGGATGATTACATCAACTACTGCTTATATATAAAAAATGATGCTAGAAAAAAAAAGGGGGGGGGAGGGCTATCCTAAATGTAATATCTTTCATTCACTCTTTGGCGTTGCAGCGAATGAGTCAGTGAGTCGACTCTCCTCAATCGGGTTACTTGCAGAAAGCCAATGTTTAAACCTGCCACGTGTGCCGTTTACTTAGCGAAAATTCGAAGAACGTTTTTTGAAGGTTAGTCTTCAGCTTATTTGAGTGAATTTTGATGCCTACCAGCAACTAGATAACTCAGGAGCTTGCTTATTTCATATTTCATGGTGGCGTATTGTTGCGGCTCAAGGTAACAAAAAATATTTTGATGTTCATTTATTGGGTTTATTTTTACCTAAAAAATAACGTATTTTTTTCTTAGGTTTGTTTTGTTTAGGATAATAATGCATCTGTTTTGAATCGATATGCTCCGTTTATACGACCACCGCGCGCTCTGTCCCTATATCGCCCCGAGTGACTAAAAAAAAAGAATACACAGTGATATCAGAAAAAAAATGACCTCCCATTTCATCGCACCCAACTGACCGGAACAGCAGACGGTAAGGGAATACCCAAAGATGGCGGAAACCCCAACAAGAATAATAACAATGAAACAACGGGACAGACAAACAACAACAAAACGCTAAAACGCTGCAAAAACAAAAAAGGAGGCAAAGAAGGCATCAACAGAAGTGCTTCAGAGAGGACTAAGCGACTCGTCCGGAGCTCGAACAGCGAAACTCCATTAGCTCGTTAGGAGGGAATCCCAAAGATTAACGAGTCAGAAGGTGAATCGCCGCCGGCTACGAAGGGGAGATCGCCGCCGCGCACATCTCGATTTTGTTTCCTCTCTTCTATTTTCGGGGCTCGGCCCGCTTTTAGTAAAGAGTCTCCACCTTTCTCTTTTCTTTCTCACTTTCTTTCCTTCAAATCCTTTTCTCTGTTTCCAACTTCACGGTTTATCTGTGTCTATGGGCCAGCGGTATGTTTGTGTTTTTTTTGTATTTAGCCGTCTCGGAGCGTGGGCGAAGGTTTGGGTGACGAAACCTCATTCACCTGTTATCTGGCTCGGGCAAGGACCAGGCTACTACTACACAACGTGCACTTTGCTGATGCTAATGCAGTCGGGAAGAGGCTTTTGTGTGATGAGGGTGGCTAATGCTTTCTAACTTTTTTTTATGAGGTTAGAAAGAGGTGGGGGGGGGGGGGGGCAGGCTGATGGTGACAAGGCAGAGTGAGAAATGTGCGTGAACGCGGTGAGCGCTCGTCGTGTTAGGTGCTCCGCAGTTTGCGTTGTGTAATCCCGACTAAAAGGCGCATCAGTTTTGTGACTGTAGATTGAATAATCGTTTTTTAATTCATGTTTATGGACATGTTTTTGTTAGAGGACTTAAGGTTTTGGAAACATTGTGGCGTGATCCGTTATCAAAAAAGGCCGTCCACAATTTTAACTTGCTTATTGACTCCGAATATAAATATCTTTCATCAACTAATAACGTCGTTAAAAAAGTGCAATATATTTTAAGAATGCTTCGAAAGCTGGAAGCATGCGGCTTTATGCGAATTGTGTATGATCTGTAAGAGGCAATTTGAACAAGGAAATGCAAGTGTTTTCCAAGGGTTTGCAGCTTGAATCTCACAGTAGGTATTGCACGAATGTGCACGGGTACCCCACACGTTAGAGCCGAAATAATAGGAATTTTTCTGTCTGAGTTTTTAAAGCACGACAATCCCCGTTAAAAAAAAAAGTAATATTTAATATTGAGTAACCTTTTTTTAGATACTAAAAGACACGGTTCCCAATATGTTCTTCCAGCATGTCGTCATGTAGAATGCACGTATTCTACTCAAGGGATCTAAATACAGTCGCAATCCAACTTACTTTCTCCCAACTTCAATGGCGCCTTTTTTTAGTGTCTAAACCCTCCCACCACTCTCTGACTAAAACACTTTTCCTGAACCTGAAAGATGGCTGTGTCTCCAACACTAATGTTCGTAAAACAAAAAAATATCAACCCAAACATACCATTTACTTTCCCAGTTCAATTTTAGGTGTATGCAATCGGCCTTCGTTGCTTCTTTCCCTGGTATGACTATAGATTCAACGGAACTGTCAAGCAGCAGAAAATAAAGCAAAACCAAAAAAAACCTCATGTAGAAAACGGAAAAAAAGCGTCCAGGTTGGTCACGCAGTGTCCGGCTGATGTCGTTACCGAGCACGCTGGCCACGTCAGGAAGGCACGTTCCAGTATGATCTCCACCTAGAAAGAGCGTTAGCAATCAGAGAGTTCTCTCCAAGCACGCCTGGCTTCGTCCACGTCCGATGCGTGTCCTTGGTACCTTACCTCACAAAGTTAGAGGGAGCGATGACCAGCCGTTAACGCCGACGTCATCAAAAAACTGGTTATCTTGTTTAGTTCCCCGGGGAAGCTAGGTTTTGTGCTGCACTGATTCGTTGCGAAACGTCGCAGATTTTTGTCCGTGTTTTCTTTGCTGTTTCCGCGATTTGTGACCTCTACCTTGACAATTTTTTTACTCCGTGAATTCGTAAGGAACAAACTGGGATCGTTACGGTTTTCAGTAAACCCCTCCTGTAAGTCTTCCCGACTAACAAAAAATCTAGTGGAGTAAGCGAAAATGGTAACAATTCACAAAATATAAACGTAGTTAGCAGAGTCATTTTGTATTCATATAACATATACAGTCTTGTCTCGTTAATATATGCATTTTTTGTCTCGCAATTATAGACACTTCACATTATAAACGATTTTCTTTATTATTTGTAGGGGGGGGGCGAATTTCCTATATTAAGGAGACATCACTGTATAACCTTAACAACGAGCCCATGTTGATCGTAAATTAAACCAAAATATGTCAAAAGTGTGCAAAATGATTAGTTGCCACTTTATATTTTTTCTCAAGGTACGCTTCCTATTTATTAACTCTAAAGGAAAACACGTTTATTTTCAAACACTCCAGATACACAGTTTGTGCTATCACAACAACAACAACAAAACTAAGTTCCAAACGAAAAAAAAATGATCAAAACGAACTTCCGACTCCAGACTTCCTGCTGCTCAAATTGTCAGAGTCCAATGTATAACACATACTAAAAAAAAAAAAAAAGATACAGGAAAAAAGAACACAAACTTCTCAGAGTGAGCAGCGTAATCATGAACATTGGTGCCACAATGAAGAGAATCTCCGACACCACCGATCGAACAATAAATTTCGAGGTACTCGTGAAGCCAGGAGCAGGGCAGGTTCCTGTCGATAACGTCTTTGTTTCAATCTGCGCTAATCCGATCAGAAATGGTAATCCGGATTTTCTTTGTCGAAGCAGTGAAACGCAAACAAGCCGATTTGAAAAAAGGGAGGGGATCTTCGCGTACTCTGGGTCGGCTGCGAAAAGCTATTATCCCCACCCGGCCGGGGAAACTGGCGGGTCCCAGGCTGATCACGTGGTATACGCGAGTGCCTTCAAAACCGTATAGAGCAACGCCCGGCTGTGACGTCACACCACTGCGGTGGCGCTGCACACGCATCTGGCACCGCAGGTGTGGCGGAGCAGGCATGGTGCCCACACCTGAGTGAATAAAGTAATATATATATATATATGTATATATATATATATATATATATATATATATATATATATATATATATATATATATATATATATATATATATATATATATATATATATATATATATATATATATATATATATACAGGGTGTTTCACGAAAGGTGAACAAATTCGATATTGCGAAAACTACGCGTCGCATCAAAAAAAAAAGCTTGTGTCTTTTGGTCCTGGGCCAGGGGCCTATTTAGGAAAATTATTAAAGTCCGAGATAATTAAATTGTTAATTATTTTTGCGTAATTAACTTTTTAAATATTGTGTTTAAGGGCATGGTTTCAATTAGAAAATTGCTCAGCATCATCAAAAACACTAAGTCAACAAATTTCAGAACGATAGAAGGCACGCGAAGCATTTTACGGCTTTCTGAAAAACCGTACAAATTCGACGGGTTTTAAGTTTCGGTTTGCTATCGGAGCGCATATCCGCCCCGGCAGCACTGCGCCCCGTGGAGAGATAGTGCAACCAGCCTCTGCTGCGTCGCGCGATGACAGCGCAGCAGAGGTTGGATGCACTATCTCTCCACGGGGCGCGGTGCTGCCGGGGCGGAGATGTGCTCCGATAACAAACCGAAACTTTAAAACCCGTCGAATTTGTACGGTTTTTCAGAAAGCCATAAAATGCTTTGCGTGCTTTCTATCGTTCTGCAATTTGTTGATTTAGTGTTTTTCGATGATGCTGAGCAATTTTCTAATTGAAACTATGCCCTTAAACACAATATTTAAAAAGTTAATTACGCAAAAATAATTAACAATTTAATTATCTCGGACTTTAATAATTTTCCTAAATAGGCCCCTGGCCCAGGACCAAAAGACACAAGCTTTTTTTGATGCGACGCGTAGTTTTCGCAATATCGAATTTGTCCACCTTTCGTGAAACACCCTGTATATATATATATATATATATATATATATATATATATATATATATATATATATATATATATATATATATATATATATATATATATATATATATATATAAACAGTGCACCGGTGTATTAAATGAACGATTACCTCGGGTATATCGGCTTATGCTTTTTTTATAATGCTAATTTATTCTAGAAATGCCTTTTCTAACGTCGCTCGTATTGAAATTATTTACGTAAATGCTATACGGCAATTAGGTTGTAAATCCGGCTTTTAAAATTTACTGAACGCCCCAATAAACGCACGTCGCCTACTATTTAACCTTAAACCGTTAAAAAATAGCCGCATAAATCGGACAGACCGTTTTTCGGTTGTTTTTCGTGTGTGTATACTGCAAACGACTTAATTTTCGCGAAGACCTAATTTTTGCGAATTTCGCGAATCGCCTGGAATTCGCGAAAAATAGGTCCCACGAACGATTCCGGTAAAATTTAAACAAATTGGAATCTATATTGAGATCCCACCGAAAATTAGAACCCGCGAATCATTCCCAAACCTCAACTTCGACCTAAATAGCGAAATATTGAGCCCCTGAAAAATAAGTCGTATACAGTATACAGAATTGAGGTGCAGGTCGCAGTAATGCTGACAGACAAACTAGAGCGTAGGGACGTAACCGGCGATGTTTTATACGGAACTATAATAAAATAAATACAGGATCAACAGATTGCGTGTTTCCGCGGGTGAGATGAGAATGGGGAAGCCAATTTTCGACCGGTACGTGTTCTTTCCTGAGCCCACCCGGCAAAATACGAATCGCGATTGCGCGCCTGTAAAGCGTACTCTGCCTGCAGCGCTCCAGTGTGTTAGGTGAAGCCACTCAGCTCGCAAACGGTGGCCGTTCCGGAGATTAGAAGAGCGCGAAAACTTTGTGCGTCGTAGTAATCTCGTTCTTTTCGCCTTCTCATATTTAAATGTGCCATTATTTCAATAAAATAGCCTGCATATTCGCACAAAAAAGAACGACGCGGAGTGTGTGGCTTATAGAGATATCCTGTTTGTTCGAACCACGCGTTTGCCGACAAATCCAAAAGGAGATTGAAAGAGGAGCTAACAAAAGTCCATTTCAGGTTTTGTTTGCCCCCAAGGGAAGCGTAGCGGGGCCTTTGTTATCGCTAAAGTGCTAGCAAGGCTTCAATACAAGCAATAAAAGAACAAACCAGTATGCAAAATCACTTTCATATTCTTCGCAGGCTAAGCTTCACGTCGATTTCGACCTAGAGAGAGAGCTATGATAATGTTCCGTGCGCAAAAACGTGCTTTAATGAAGAATACATTATATGTACGGCCATAGAAAAGAAATATCGACACAAAAAAGTGACCGACATAACAAAAAAAAAAAACACGGAAGTGATGTCGTAGGCGTCAAGTGAACACGTCACGAGACGTGGTCACGTGAACCCGCACCCTAAATTCTGCAGACGATGTCTCACCGGCCAAATTTAGTGAATTCCTATTAACTTCGTATATCTCAAAATTGCATTGTCATTGCGATAGTTTCGCCACCGCAATATACGATTCCCTCGCGTGTGACACCTCGCTCTCATCGGCTGGCGCAAGCTATCATGTGACCAGAGCGACAACCAATGACCTTCTCCTCAGTAGTCCCCGTATGAATATCAGCACATGAACGATTAAACCGATATTAGGGACTTTTAGCAAATCGCTACCGTAAATCGTTACCGCGCCTAAAAGAATGCTTCGAAGGCTCCGGCACTGCGCTACGCGGAAAACACGGTCACGGTTTGCATAAAAGTGCCCTATCAGCTGAACCGACTACGTTTTCTACGCATGTTGATCTTGTCAGGTACGGCCAGAACGGGCTGCACGTTTTTCGTTTGCTCGCAATGTTGCTCCGGAAAAACTAGGAGCTCGACGTATTATCGCAACATATTACAATGTATCTTACTCGTTGGACTGGCCATAAGAGCCAGTCGGCCAGTTTTTCGCACGTACACGCGGGAAACTGCGAATGTAAGCTCGATATTAATTTTATTTCCCCTAAAAGTGGAAAACGGGGAACATTAAATTTTTGCGAATTAGGTTGGTGTAAGAAACGACCACTTTCCAGCACAATATAAATTTGTATGGTACCCTGTCAGTTCTGAGAGAAAAAGAAAATAAACTAAAATCGTTCCTAAGTGCCAAATCGTGTACGCAATTTATACAACCGAAGTCAACGAAAACATCGCACTACGGAACGGAGCTTTCAAGTTACAAAGGTAGCATTTTCGAAAACACCAATTCCGCGTATGATTTGGTCCTGCTGAGATAGTTGACATTCATCTACCAGCTGCGACTAACGTCACTTTTTTATTCTGTGAATTAATATAAACTACAAGTTTTCACGGGACTTACTTTGTCGTTTATGTTGCTTCCTTCTCTTCGATGCAGGAGGCTACCAGATGGGGGAGAGTCCCTGGAGATGCCGACCATCAAGGCACTCAAAAACCTACCTCCCCGGACCTAGTCAAGTGAGTTGGATTTTTCTTTGCACGCATGATCTCTTACCAGCTGTGTTAATCAATCAGATTAATTTAAGACGAACAGCATGGTATACAAGCAAGGACATCTTGAGCAAGATGTCTTTCTTCAGGTGACAAGCTCCAACAACAACTTTGGACGCCCAATGCGTGTCGGGTATCCAAGTCCTGATTGTGGTACACAAAACTGATTCAATACGCTAATTGCTCTGTCTCCGGAAATCAGTGATCTATACTGTCGGTGCCTCCCAGTGAGCGAGATTTTCGTTGTTTGTTGTTCTGAAAGGGTCCCAAACAACCCCCCCCCCCACCCATTTTGACGGGTGGTCTGAAACCTTCCGTCATAACGTTAGTGTCGCTTAGCCTAGCATATCATGAGTACTAATTCTTGCAATTAGACGTGATTCATTCCAGCGCTTGAAGTTTTGTGCCGTTGCCCTGTTAATTTTATGTACAAAGATGTGGAAACCAAAGTCAAACATTTTAGGTCGCCTTTTTACAAAAAGCATTTCTAAAAAAAAAGGGGGGGGGGAAGAAGCATACCGGCAGTTGTGCGTTTTTTTTTTTGGCTATCATACATTAACTTTTACGCATTAGTCAAATTATCTTTGTGTGCATCTAATTCAACCTTTTCTCCCCCCCCCCCCCTTTGCCTACCTCAGAGCTTTTAAAGACTCCCCACAAATTATGGAAGGCCTTCGAACACTGTTATAGATCCCCACGTACATTTCTTTCAAGTTTTGCTAAATCTAATTTTTAGAATCCTTGCAGTTACGTTCAAAGCAATGAGTGTGCGTCTATTTGGGTACGTACCTACGAAGTCACTATTTTTTAGTCTCTTTCTTTGTCAGCTTTTTTACAAATAGATGCGTGACGACTAATCCCCCTGTTTACAGCGATGCGTTGGGTTCAAAAAACAAACGCAAATAAAACAAACATAAAGAAGCACCCAAAAGTATCACGGGGGAACTTGATTTAAAACCTTCATTGGCGCGCCGCTACTATCGCATCCCCGAAGCGGCCGGGACCTTCATCAGACTCAGCGCACGGGACCGCCTCGACCCAGACCTCCATCATCGTTCCCCGAACCAAGTCATTCGGAGAGCGAGTCATTCCCTTAATAACCCGGCACATAATCCCGGCCCCTTCCCACACGAGGGCATCGATTTATTGAGCACACAAACACACACATTCGTAGTCTTCTCAAAATGGGACACACATCAAAGCGATGACATCAGGAGCGTCAGCAACATTCCCTCCCCCTCCCTCGACCTCTTAAAAACCCTCTTCCTCCGTACAATCCCCATTCTCAGTGTGCCCCCCCCCCCCCCCCAAGCTCCGTCGTCACTTCCGGTTTTCCCTTTTTCCTCGTCGGGGATTCGCCGACTTCCGCTTCCGAAAGCGGTCCATTTCCGGTTTCGGGGGGGGGGGGGGGGTCCTTCGCGCGCGTTCCTACTCAGACTAAGTGCTCGGGTCTTGAGGGAGGGGGGGGGGTGCTGTGAGGTGTCGAAGGCCAGCACCCTATCCAGGAAAGAGGGGGGGGGGAGTTCTAGACGGATATTGCGCCGCGTGGAAAGATCCGTCCCGCACGGTCTGACTGTGTGCGTGTCTGTGTACAACCTCCCCCCCCCCTTTACCAAACTGCGCAGTCCCCGCAGGCGCTTGTTTTGAGTCGAGGGATAGCGCCTAATGTTGCATTTGCCCAAGAACACGTCTAGATGCTCGGAGGTCAATATCAATACCTGTGAAATGAGTACGTGAGAAATTGAATGCGGGAGGGAGGGAGGGAGGGGGAAGGACGCAGCTACGATATATATATATATTTTTTTTCAGTTTTAATGTAGCGTATACGATAAGAGTAACAAGTGACAGAGGAATTCCAGAAAGCACTTCTCGAGTTCAAACCCAAATGAGTAATTTTTCGTTAATAATAATTAGGGTTGTGGGGATATTTATACAGCGTGTAGTTGGGCAGCCATTTAAAGTTGCGACGAGTCACTCGCTGTAGATGAGCAATTTAGCCAGTGCGGTACAACCGCTAGCCTGGGGTCTTTAACGTGCACCACGCAGTAGTGATACACGAGCGCACGCCGGTACGATGCTCATCCAGATCGAAACGGGCAGGGGTGGGGCTCGAACCCAGGACCTCTGGGTTCAGCAGCGCGAGCTTTCGCTCCAAGTAATTTTTCATTCCACACACTGACTGATAAGTCGACGAACCGTTAGTAGCGGCTACATTGCCCACCAGAAAAGGAGGGGGAGGGGGAAGAAGCGGTGAAACGTATGCGTGACGTGCTTGTGTCGAATATACGTTCAATAGTGTCTCGGTTAAATCGCACAGACGAGTGCGGTCCTGGCGACAACTATGTAGGGTTTTAGGTTACTTAAAATTTCCTGCAAAAGCTCCGTTCCGGTCTTATTGCTTCGGCTATATTTCACATACTGCATTTTTAAGAATAAATATTAGCGTGAATCTTTTCTTTTTAACGTTGAGAAGCAACCTTAGAGCTCCATAAAAAAAGCATAATTCCAACGATAAACTTAGAACCATATTTAATGTTCGTATAATGTTCATTAATACTCCGACGTAAGACAAACCACCAGTTCATGTTGCGTCTGATACTCACAACTGAGACGAGGATCACAGATGCCCAACGAACGACCGTTACATACCTCCGTTTGAGAGCACAAATCGACACTACATTGCGGTTTCGAACATTCCAGTTCTCCATTGGCCGGCACGTTGTCCACGAAGAAGTCGACATTTGACGACACCGGGGGCCCTAAGCTGCCGGACACCCGGCGAGAACGCGATTGGCCAGCGCAGCGCTTGACCTGGCTGCGGTCAGAAATCTCGCCGACTTGCTCGCCGCGTGTCCGGCTCAGGTCCACGGGTGTGGGGCTACCAGATTTGCGTGAAGTCAAGCGGTTCCGTACGAGCCATGTCGACGACAACGCCACCGTACCTCGCCGGAGGCGCAGCTTGTCGTTGACGAGAGTCACGTGACAGCAGGTGGCGTAGACGCCGCGCAGAACGACTAAACACAGCAGTCGGTGAGGCGCCCCGTGGCACCGTAGCCAAAACTACTTTTTTTTTTTGGCAAAAATAAATTGCTTGAGGGGCTGTTCTCAGCGAAGGGAGAATCAGGATGGAGATACCGTGTTTCAAGTATCGCGACAATAATTTCTGAATGAGCCATGAGACAGGATAATTGAAACACTCGTGTCTCGTCGGTATGGGCTGCGTTTATATGAATTTCTCTCTATATAGACGAAATTATATAGACCAAATTAACGGCTCACATTACGAACGACTTTAGGGGAGAACGTAGGTGTGCATATTAGGGCGTTTTAGGGAACCATGTTTGCACATTCGATACGGTGCGATGAGCCCTCTGGTACGCACTGCGCATGCGCTACGGCAGAAGAGTCGCACATGCGCAGTCCGTACCGGAGGGTCCATCGTGTACCGCACCGGATGTGCAAACACTGTCCCCTAAAACTCCCAATTAGCGAGACATTACTGTACAAGAAAGCGATTGGCCGATGAGCGCAACACGCGACTACATGCCCTTTTCTTATATCACAAATCGGTGTGGTGCTCGCAGCTCCACACCCGAGTTTCATAGAATATCTTCATTTTAATTATACTACCCTACTATCCTGATGGTACAAACTATTCTTACTACACAGCCAATCTGTAAAGTTGTGTCAGTGCCGCTTTTTTATCATTTACGTTATACTAACTCTGCCGGGTAAAAAAACTGAAACGATTTAACAAACGCAAAAGAACAGTTGACGCACACAAATGAGGAAAGCTCAAGGGTCTCCATTTTGACGGCACTTCATAGCTTCTTTTCGACGCACACTTACGGCGAACAAAACTCAAGTCACGCGCTACACTCGCCACCTTTTCGTTTTTAATTATTATTTTATTTACCTGTCTTCACGTCGATACAGAAGTGACAAAAAACAGAGAACAAAACGGCGGGGGGACCGTTTCTAAAATTGGCGTCACGCAGCGCGGAGAGCGTGGCCCACCCGAATCACTGGTCACAGTCATCCATCTTGGGGTTTTGGCGCCGAACACCGAAGCGATTGTACGGGGTCCCGCCTGAGCTTAACGCCTTCTCCTCCCCCTTTTCCTCCCTTTCCCGTCTCCCGCTGACTCTTCTTCATCTTTTTTTGCCTCTCCTCCCTCCTCATCCCACCTAATCCCGACCACCCCAAGATCCCACGCCGTGTTTCGTGCAAGGCTTGAGGTCGGCGTTTGTGGTCGTCACGCCGTCTCTTTTTATTTCTTATTTTTTTATTATTACAAGTAGCGCTACGGGAACCGTGAATGCGTGTCGAGGACGAGGATGGGGTTTGAGGAGGGATTAAAGGGGATTAGACGGACCCCCCTCGCCCATCTGACGGGATTAAGAGGGCGGGGAGGGGGCGGGGGGGAGTCTCCTTCAATGCGTGCCCGGAGGAGTCACGGTTCTGCTGGGTTGGGAGGTCGAGCGTCCCCGTCTGCAATTTAGGGGAGCGGTAGGAGAAGTAGCGTGCCGAGTGGGCTGGAAAGGTGGCAACGCAGCGCCGATAAAGTACTGTGCGGGAAAAGTCTACCGCCGCCCGTACCCCGAAGCACGCGAATAGCTGCGGTTTATCAAGCGCGCTTTGGGAGAGCTAGGGTGACGTAGCGGGAGATAAGTTCGGGGCTGTTGCTTCTTGCGCGCTTATTCAACGCGGATTTATCTAATATAGTTTCTTTGTTTTTAGGGAGACACTGAATCTAAACTTAGAATATACCTCTCACGTTCAGAAATATGTCACACGCGATCAACTCAATCTGCTCTTGGCAATCGCACGCTCGTATTTTTGAACGGATGGCTGTATTTTTCGTTCCAAAGGACCGATTGCAGCGAGCGCTCGAAGATCATGCCATCGCAGAGTGCGACGCATCGCGGGAGCTGGAAAAATTGGCGTCAGAGACGTGACGTCACCTGGTACAGCACGGGCAAAGCTGCTTGGGGGCTGGCGTGGGCTATCAGCTCCGCCACCTGGCGTCGTCAACGTGTTACAACCTGGCCCGGTTTTGGGTTGCCCCTCACCGCTCCCCGCAAGAGTCAAATAGGCCGGGAGAGAAGAGAAATCCAGTTCGACAGGGCTCGCGCGCGCGCAGCTTGCCAGTCAGTCAGTTAGTCAGATGGACCAAATCCCTTTAAAACCGGGCGGGTGGGGCACTCCTGAGAGTACCTCTGGTACCGTAAATAAAATTAAGTACCCTGCCGCCGTCCTTCCGCGGACGGGCGCTGCTTTTAAGTGCACAGTGACGAAAGGACATTCGGTTTATTCCTTTTAAATAACAGTTTGATGTATTTTCGAGCCAAAAGAATAAATAAATAGGGCATTTCCGCGTTGTGTCCAGAACGTGGTTGACATTTAGACGATAAAATAGGCGCTGATAATTTCGTCGCAGTATCCCTTTCGTTGTGTGCTATACTTCGTTTCACCTTCAGTCAGAGACGCAGTATGAGGCTGGAAGACACGCAAGCATAAAAAAACACTACCACACCGCAGCTACACCATACAGACGACAGTCCGCAGACATGTTGGAAGCGTACAGATGTGTGTGCAGCGAACATATTTAAGACATGTTTGGGGGCGTGTTCGCATATCATTCTGTCGTCATGACTGCCGCATGATTTACATGATGTACATGATGTATGAGTACAATGACCGTGCCTACACGCTTAGACTGAAAAGCGCAAGCTAAAGCTGCAGGAAAAAAAATTTCCGCAGTACCTGCATGGTATTCACCTGAAAAAGAAAAAAAAAAGTTTTGCGTATACTTCATAGGCGGCTCGAAGTTGTTCTTTCGAGATTTCATTGCCAGAAACAGAAAGTTTTGATTACAAATAACTGATCTTAGATGCACACGCGAGTATATTACTTCACCACATTAAGAGGCAAATTAGTACCGTACTGCAAGGAGCCGAAAGCTTTTAGAGCATATATATGTTTTTTTATTTATTTAACTCTTTAGTACGCTGCATTTACATTGGCGTTTGAATAGCAGCCGCGAAGCGGGTTTGCTCGCTTTCATCATCAAATGCGCGTGAATTTCTACTGCGTCTTTAAGCAGCCGCCTTCGCAACCTGCCAATGCGGCTCAGCCACCAGGTCGAATGCGGCGTTAGCTCCAAAAGATATTTTTCTGTTCCCTTCGTCCCATTGTTCGTGCGCTTTCTCGCTAAATTTATCGAGAAAATTAACCACGTTATAGTATCACTCGACATCACGACTTGACACCGTGACGTCACGTCATATGACTCATCGGAGCTGACGTCATTGACTGCATCACGGAGCCTGACGTCACGTGATCTGACTCATGTAGCCTGACGTCACACGACATCACGCTAAATTAAGCGGGAAAATAATGAAACAGTATATATGTTCTTGTTCTCTCCCCGAAATGGCCGTTTAATTGATTTCATTCGTTCATTTATTTATTGTTCCTTCAAGGGGCACTCGAGGGTTTGTGTAGAAGCTTGTCTTTGATGGCATATTGTTTGTTGGGATTTCATCAATAAAAGTGACCAGTTCTAGATGGCAGACTCGCAACAATAGAAATACACAAATACTGTGTTCTCTTTTATTTTTTTTTTTTTTTGATTGGGGGGGGGGGCGTTCTGGCCACTGCCAGCTTTGCGCCTGCTTCACGAGTGGTAACTTTGGTGCACCCCCGAGTTTCCCACGTGCTTCAAGTCGTTCTAAAAAGAGTTGATTTAGTGGTTTTCGATGACCCCCTCTAAGTTGCTAATTGGAACCATATGTCTATTTTCACTCATTAAAAAGTTTATTAACGAATGTTAATTAATTAGCCAACTTACACCCACATAATGTCCTCCTGGCCGTATAACTCACCTGCACAAACCGCTTAGGTGTAACTTTCACGGCTTTTTTTAAAACAGATCTGTAAATCTTTAAAAGAAAAAATGTAAATAAATTATTTATATAAGGAAGAGAAGGGGACGGTACGGAGGACCGTCCCATCCTCCTCCTCTCTTCCTTCTTTTCCCCTCCTTCTCCTCCATACCCTTCCCTCCTCCCACAGTTTCCCCGCTGAATTTAGCTGAAAAATTGACGCCACGTGACCTCAACATCAATTCAGTTTCCCCGCTGAATGTAGCGGGGAAAACGTGACATGACTTCGTGTCACTTCACCGATTAACAAATTTTGTTTCTCCACTAGATTTAGCGGGAAAATTGACGTCACGTGACCTCAACACCAATTCGATTCCCCGCTAAATTTAGCGGGGAAACTGAATTGGTGTTGAGGTCATGTGACGTCAGTTTTACCGCTAAATTTAGCGGAGAAACTGAACGCGCAGTGTTACATTACGGGACGTCACAGACCTACGCACCAATTCAGTTTGTTCGCTAAATTTAGCGGGGAATTGAATTGGTGTATAGGTCTGTGACGTCCCATAATGCAACGCGCGCGGTTACGCCGACGCCGACGGCGGCGCCGCGAAACACGGGAACGAGCGCCTAAGAGCTGCGCTCTAAAAAGAGGACGAGACAAGACTGGCACACTTCTTTCTTTGTCTCATGCTCGTTTTGTTTCGTTCTTTCTGCTTGAAATATACGTATGCCAACAAAAACTGCATTCCGCCATTTTTTTATAACAGATTTTGTGGTGACAGTGAAGATAGTGCCTTAGTCACCGACCAAAGCCTCGCGGATAGGCCGCGCGCCCCGCTCCAACGCCTCCATCCCAACCCGTCTCCAGACTTCTGGCCGTCTCCATAACAACGCGACCGCCCAACCTGGAAAAGCACTGAGCATTCCCTTTCTAGCACGAGACACAAAGAACGGCCGTTTGTCCTCCGACTTCTTCTTCTCTTTCACTCCCTGTTGGCAACGCTGTGTGTGCGCTCCTGTCTAACGACTGCGTGGGTGCGTGTGTGTTTGTGTGGGCTGCAGTGAGCATCCGCGACTTGAGCGGTGACCGCTCTTCCTCTGGGTGGCCGGCTCAAAGGCTGCGTCTTGGTGTTGCCCGGCGTTTAGGCAGACCTCGGCGTCTGGCGGTCTGCTTGTTTCGGCTCCTTTTTGCGGTTGCTCTTTGGATGCTTGTCGTACGATAGCGAACATTTAATCAAGTCTGTTCAAAGACACGATGGAAACAACTTGCTGCTAATTTCTCAGCGGGGTCGTTCTTCGTCAACCGCGTTTGCTGGTTTTTCGTATCGAAAATGACTCTCCCAAAGTGATCCAAGAAAGTGTAACCAGAACGCGGCAATTTCAGGACTTTCCTTTTGACGTAGAACTACGTCTTTCTCCGCGCTTGGAAGGGGGTGCAAAGTGGGGAGATCGATGTCAGGAAAATTTGGTCACGGAACTGACGTCACACAGATCGCCGCCAGCCGCCGAGAACCGCGCAGAGCGCACGCGCGTCCTTTCTTATCTATGGCTTGCTTGTTAGCTCGCTTCAATGCTACGCGCTCTTGACTGATTACAACGGCGCTAGACGGCGCTCCGGCAGCCGTGATTCCAAGAAACCGGGGTGTGCAAGGAGGTTAGAAGTACTAGGAGAGGGCACGTTGCAATATTGGTGAAGCCTAGTCATAAAAAGTTTAAACGATTTTGTGCCCAGCGTGACCGCGGATCTCTCTGGCGATTGGTGCGCGTGACATGTCACGTGCGAGATGGATGGTTGATTGTAGGAGGATTCCTTGCAGGCTTGCGCGCGCTCTATCCGGTAGGTTTTATCAGATCGAAGGCTAGACTGTGGTGTATTCTAGTACACCATAGCTAGACGAAGGCTAGCTACGGTCACGTGATGTGGTCACGTTGGCGTGATGAGTGGGGAAACTAAGGAGGAAAATGAGAAAGAGGCGAGGCGTCAAGGGAGCATGGCTTGTGGAGGCTACGCGGCTGACGTCATGCCCTCTCCTACCCTTCTATTCTCCATGGGGGTGTGCGTATGTTTCGACAGCCTGAACGTATAGTCTGCCTGAATGGGCGACTTGTCTCTCAGCTGTAGATGAGAAATTTAGCCAGCGCAGTACAACCGCTAGATTGGAAATTTAACGTGCATCACGCAGTAATGATGCACGACCGCACGCCGGTACGATGCCCATCCATATCGAAACGGGCAGAAGTGGGGATTGAACAAAGGATTCCTAGCTGGGTTCTGCAGCGTGAGCTTAGCCGGGATTCCACACAATCTTCGCTCGTCACTCTGAACAGCAGCCGAGCTCGCGTGCTCTGTGGCACAGGCAGTTCACGCGACTCTCTCGAGCGACTCGGAGAAACGTTTAAAGCAATCGCACACAATTCCGCATATACGCCTCTGAGCCCGTAAGCATTTCTTCAGCAGCTTTTTTTATTTTTTGCTATGTTTTCAGTTCTTTTTTTATAACTACTCGGTACTTTAGCCTTATTACGGGCTGCACTGGCGTTTTAGTGTGCTGCTCAATAGTGATAGGCTTAACGAACCAAAACCTGTTTAAAAATACCTCAGAAAGTCTCAGATTTCCGTCAAACGCGCCGACATCAACAATAGTAATATCGACACTTCTGCAAATATTTGTCTTATTCAACCTCCACTATACGTGCGCCTAGCACGTACGGCACCGCCCAAAAGCAGCAGTAAACATATCTAACTCGGCCATAACAGGTCTGCATAAGATCACACCCACCGTTACCATAACAACACTGAATAAATCTCAATCAGTCCCCATATTCACCAGCCTTAAATGATAGTATTAGAGCTGTTGACAACTTTCGTAATTTTTTCGCTACCCTCGATGACCTTTTTTTTTTCGATTCTGTCTCGTATTTTTATTTCGCTATTTCCACAATACGACCGTCCACCAGCCTGTACATTTCAAGCCCCCTTACAGCCGCCCTCGCCGCCTACACCAGGAACCATCCACCTTCAGTCGCTCTCAACGAAACCGACGTCGCTCCAAACCCCATCACAAACTGACGCCCCATCAACACATACGCACCCTTCACAAGCCCCAACACAAGCCCGACTCCTACACGCTTGTTGCAGCAGCGGTAAGAATGAGTATGAGGGGAAAAAAAGGAATCAGGGAGAAAAAAAGTAATACGCAAAAAGGCACAAAAAAAAAGTCGCCGCCGCCGTCGCTTGCTTTTGCTCCAATCTCCGACTCTCCCCTAGCTTTCAATACCGATCCCCCTCTTTCCCATTGAACGGTTCCCCAACATTCACCATCCCCCCTCCCACCCCCACACACACACCACTCTGTTTCCCTTTTTCCCGTGTCCGGAACATCCCCATCCATAGATCTTTATCGCATTCATTTCGGAGCGCGCGCGTGCCCCCATGAATAAATGGATGAGAGCCTCTCCCTTCCCTATTCTTGGTCCCCCCTTTCCCTAACGTCCCGTTTCGGAGGGGGAGTCCCTTTTGAGCGGGCAACACTGCATCCAGATAGGAGTTAATTAAATTGTAGTCTATCTTTACAACGTTGCCAACTCTCCGCCCAGTCCGCATTCTCTGGGCCGTCGGCCTGGCGTTCAAACGAGTCGCCCCCTCCACATCTCCCCTTGCTTTTAGGGAAGAAGGGAATTCGCGGGTCCGTGACGCCAAGTACCCGTTAATGGGGAGATGCGCATTTTTTTTTCTCGGTTGCTCGCCGAGATCGGTTTATGAGAGCTCTGTATGGTTTCAGAAAACTTCCCGGCATTTTTATTTTTATTTGTTTGGAGAATTCGACTACCGTTTTTGACAGTCAATTTCTGTTACGAATGTTCTCATTCTTTATATATTTTAGTTTCGTAAATTAATCAGTGATAGCAGGGCATTCCTTCCTCATTTCGGGCACATAAATATACGCAACTCAAGTAAAGACCAAAGACCAAACCTACCTCACGTAATAAGTGTTCAGATTGCTTTACTTTAGGAGACCGATATTCACGCTAAAAATACTTGCGCGTCTATATTTCTGCAAAACTCTCGAAGAACCAACAGCTCAAAAAAAAAATTGAAGAACGACGAAGTTAAAAAAACAAATACCTAGAGATAAAGTCTACGATAAGCCACTAAACAAGACGTGTGCAAGAAAAACAACATAAAATACGTAAATGAATAGAAAATAAACGCCGGACTGACGATACAAAAATAGGCGTATTTTTTTTTCTTCACCGAACTTCTGAAACTTAATATGCAACACGTTAGTCAGTATCTTTTTTTTTTTCGCAATTACCTAAAATTATGAAACAGTGACTAAGGGATATAACGCATCGTTCCCAGTGTGTCGTTATGTATTCCACACATTTTTCGTGCGAGCGCACGCGCACGCCGCACGGTCGGCGCACGTGCGACGTCGCCTGTCGGTTCCATTTGATCTCTCAGGGGTCCGAGCGGAAAGAAAGAGAGAAAGAAGAAAGAGAAAAGGGAGAGACCCAGTGACGTCATGGAAAGGCGCGCATATAGCAGGCTTACAGCTCCGGAAGTGGATTGCGCTGATGGATCGGCTTTTCCCCGGGCGCACCCCGACGCGGCTCCTCTTGGGGTTTGGGGCACTCGTCTCCCGAATTCGGGACTCCCGGGTTTCGGGCTCCGGCGTCCCTCGGGGGTTTCCGTCCCGAACGAACACGCGACGCGCGCTTCTTCCTTTTAAAAGCGCCGCCCCTTTAGAGCTTCTATAGCTGCTCCGGCGACTTTCTTCTTTCTTTTTAGCTCGCTCTTGCTCGTTCTGTCTATCCGGTGCTTTTAGGGAAAGGAAATGCGTCTCTGTCACTCACTCTCATCCCTCTCTGTTTCTTTCTGTAAGCTGGAAAGTAAGAAAAGAAGGTAACGCAGGTAACCGATGGAATCAGGGCCATTACATAAACGTGAAGCAGGAAGCGTTCCATAGGCGAGGGAACAAAATAAATTCCATAAAACGCATATTAACACGGTCGAACAAGAACACTAAGGTTACTGAAGAAATGAGAACGGCCCCAGCCTTCGCTGGAGGCGGGACAACTAAAACTTTTCCCTGCCGTTTTTACCCTCTTGGTGAGTATAGTTCTATAGGGTATAAGGAAAATACTGTAAGAGTATCCTACCCTGTAAAAAAAGAAACGGCAAAAAATTCTTCATTTGGTGCCAAGTTTTACAGAATAAATTATTTTGTTTCATTCGTAGTGATGGATAATCTGGTTAATTAACCAACAAGCCGCAGCTCGGAGCTCTTTCTATACAGGGTGCCTCAAACATTGTGATGTCTCGCTGCTTCCAATGCGGTGAGTAGTAAGGCAGAACAGAAAGTTAGGGCGCAAATGAGGTGTTGATGGTTGAACATAGAATAAGCTAGAAGCCTGCGACTGAAGAAGAACGAAAGACGACACGACACAGAAGATTTCTGTGTCGTATTGTCCCTCGTTCTCTCTAGTCTAGTGGTTTGTATTATAGTCATATAGTTACGCATATACTCACGCTGTACATTCATGCCTTAATCATCGTCATAGTCACCGTCAATACCCCCCCCCTTTTCTCTCCATGCGATGAAGATACCGGTCATCCTATCTTTCCCTTCGCGCAGCAACTTTCCCTGCCAACACTCGCCCACCCTCCCGCAAGGTTCACGCAAACCAATCCTTCCCAAGCATCAAATGAGGATTTCCCTCACAATGTTGATGGCACTGCTACCAATTTGGGCAGCAACTAGTAGTATATCTGCGCGTATTAATGTCATCACGCCATCCACGTTAATGACTCCAGATGATACTGCACGGGGAAGATTACACTGTCTTACCCGCCTTACAACGAAGACGTCGGTCTTTCTGTTTTCCTAATTCGGTACAGGCCATCTTCCCGCTGTCGACAACCTCTCCCCCTGACGCTCACACACACAGAATTCAAGTCTCAGCGGGCTTATCACTTCCCATCGCGGTAACAAACGTAAAAAAAACGAACACACACCCTTTCCGTCCCAAAACCCAAAGAAGAATGGCCCTCATACGATTCATAACGCTACTTGTTCCTTTTTCTCGTTTCCCTTTTTGACTGCTAGGTACGCTACAAGTCATCGCGCGAGAAACTCTATAGCAAAATGGAGAACGCCGCATTAGCGAAGGCAAATGAGCTGGCGTTAAAACGGACGCGGTATGGTTCTAATACCCTGGAACAGGTTAATTAGACGCACGCTCCCGCTCAACATCTAACGACCTTGTTGCCTCGTTGAGGCCGGCGAGAGAAAACGCTCCAGGCGGGTCCGTCTAGGGCGCCGACATTTCGGAGTGCTTCAAACTACTCAATGAGTGTCACGTGGTTTTATGGGACGCGTCTTCGACTGGAGTGTTTGGAGTGCTATTCCGCCCATACATCAAAGGTAGTTCCGAAGTGGCGCGGTCACCAAATGCAGCGCGTCATCTTGCGGGATGTCGCGGCAATCCTAGCGGTTGGTGCTACGAGTCCCGGGATAAAAAATACGAAAGAACCCAAGTGTCGCTGTCATCTCGTAGTCCCAACTCCTGACTGGTGAACCTTCTGTCGACTGTCAAGTCATAGAGGGCGACCTGCATCTCATCAGGCGTCTGTCACATCCACCATTGCTGCTGCGATACCACCAGGATCACGGCCGGCGACCGCATGACACGTCGTTGACGTCCACGTTCGGGAAAAAACGGAGCACGCATTCGTAGGACGGCAAGGATACTGGTCGGAGACGCCTTTCAGGCACCGCAGAGAAGTTAAGCGTCTGCAAACGCAGCGCATGTGCACTTGCGACCAACCTGCGCGAGGGGCGTCCGCCATAAAGTGAAAAACGCTCTCCGTGGTTTGATTTGCCGTCCTCTCTTAAATCTAGGCCCTCCAGTTCCGTCTGCGGCGCTCTAACAAATACCCTGGTGGCGGCATCGTTAAGCTGTCGGTCGTATAATGCGATCCGTCCAATTAACCCGCTGCAGAAGCTAGCTGTACGAGACTCGTGGGTGTATCCCATCGCGTGGCTCGACATTACATGCAAGCGTTCAGGCTGCTCCTATCACTTCGGTTCGAAGCTAATTGACATCTAAAGACGAATGCAACAATGTATGGGTCATCGTCCGTGAAACTGAATTACTGACAATTAATTTCGTACAAGCGCGTGACCTAAGATCTGTTGTTTGTTAGCGCTATTTTTTTTTTAATTATTGAGGTGAAATTGCTCATAGTTGAGTGTGCGATCTTCACTTGACAGTAAACAAGAGCATCTGCTTGTCTGCGCCAAATTAGCCTGGCTCGAGGAAGTTCGATTTAGATTAAGCTATAGCCTATAGGATAGGCTAAGTTAGGTTAGGTTAGTTAGATGGGTTCGTTAAGGTTACGAAAGGTCAATTGGGTTTTGAAAACAATAGGTATCACAAAATAAATTTTACACCGAAGCTGTTACGGGCTAGGGTCTGGGGAAAAATGCGTCCTCACATGTCAACAGAAAACTCCGCCTTGGTTGTGGCAAGTATGAATAAATAAAAATAAAAAGAGGGGGCAACCAGCGTGAGTCAGCCTTCCTTGGCATTATTAAATAGTGAGGACGCATCACTTGTTATCATCTCTAGGCATCTTCCTCGAGGTCATCCTAGAAGTTGTCCTTGAGATTGCCCTCGAGGTCATCCTAGACGTCGTTCTCTAGGAATCGTACTCAAGGTTAACGTGAAGATGGAGGACCAGCTTCGATGGTCTTCCATCTCAACGTGAAGTGGATGGGCTCTACAATTTCTTTTTTGTATATGTTCGTTTGTTTTCAACCCTTTCCCCACGCCCGCAGAGGAAGCGAGCTCAAACAGCAAGATCATATCGTATTCTCAGCACCTTGGACTGGCGCGCCCTTCGGTGAGGCCTGATAGAGAGCCTACATTTGAGACAGGACGCAACTCAAACCATAAAGTGCGTTTGCAATTTAATGGCGGATGTTTCCCGCGCAGATCGGTCGCCAGTGCGCATGCGCTAACTCGTCGCGTGGAGGGGAGGAACGCGGTCGGAGGGGCGGACACGCTTGCGGACGATCGAGGATTGCAAACGCGGCTCATAGTTTCTTAAATCACGCAGTTGGAAACACTCCGAAATCTAGGCACACTGAGGCCTTGCCTCGATCGCGGATCGCCAAGGAAAAAGACGAGCGAACGGTTTTGGCGCAAACTACGCCTACGATAGGTACTTGTAGGGCGAGAACGGCAGAGTGAGGTTTCAGTTATCTCGCCTCCAGTGCACGCTTGCGCGATAACCTTCGGTAACAATTGGCCTTCTCGCAAGTCTCGAGTGTGCACGCGTTATGACGTCACATGACCTATACACCAATTCAGTTTTCCCGCTAAATTTAGCGGGAAATTTGACGTCACGTGACCTATACTACCATACTTCAACTTCCCAGCTAAATTTAGCCTGGAAGTGGCCGCTCAGCTCAATGCTGACGGGTTAACGGGGGAGCTCACGTGACCACGAGAGAGTAGGCGAGGAGGACCTCGACCACTTGCGCACACTGAGAGAAAGAGAGAGAGAGAGAGAGAGCAGCTCGAGACATTTTGGAAGGCTCTGGAAGGTCGTCAGCTTTTTCGGCCCCGCATACGTGAAACTTGGTGTATCGCTAAACGTTTGTGATGCTATAGAACGTTTCACGTACGACAACACAATTGACTAGCAATTTGCCATCTTTTTTCTCGGTACTGCGTGTACGCTAACAGTGCAACCTAGAAGACAATAGGCTTGCGCCCCCTCCCCGCCCCCCTCCAATCCTAAATGTCATCACTAGCGCATCCACGCAGCCCCGTATACTTTGCGTCAGCATCGTCGACAACGCATCTTGCGGCGTCTCCCGACGAACGCGACGTCAGCAAGGCGGCGGCGACGCCAAGAAGCACGAGTCTGCCGCTTTCCGGCGGCACTCGTGAAGCTTCAAGCAGTTTGCCACTTGGTTGAGGATCCAGTGACTATGACGTCACGCGCAGGCCTTTTCTTCTAGGCGGTATCAATTCGCTAACGCCGCCGCACACTCACACTGTCCGAACATCGAACCAAATTACAGGAGGACGCTTAAGCTTCGCCTTTAAGAATGGAACGCGATAGCTAAGATATAAGACTCCCGCTCGTTCCCAAGCCATGCAAACGTGTCACTTTCTTCATTTATGTACATAAGGAACCGATTGCTTACATTGATGCACTCATTTGCTACGTATATTTTCCATGTATTAAAAATGTAAAAAGAAAGAAGAAAAAAGTCCGCGTGGCTTTGTGGGTAGCGTCGTGTCTGGCTCGCAATTAAAGGGTCATGGGTTCGATCCAGCTCCGCCCAAAAATACTTCGAAATGTTTTTTCTTTAGGGCAAATGAATTACTTACCGACCAAAGGATTTTCCTGTCCCACAAACACCAACGCCGACGCCGGATTTTTTGCGATACGAGCTCCTAAACGCTATCGCGTTAAAAAAGTCACGGTGCTCTTCGATGCGGACATTACGACAAAATTAACAGCGGACGCGCCTCAACGCACGCTCGAAGCTCGTTTGCTTCACATATACTCTATGGTAGGAACATGTCGAAAGACAGTTGTTTTCTTTTTGTTCGACCCGCGTGACACGAAGACGATCGCCTCAGAACGTGACGGCAGATTGTTTTTTGAACGATGCTATTATTAGGGGTGGACTTGCGGCTGAACACACGCCTGTGTGCTTGTTAGTGCGTCGAGATATTTTTGTTGTAATTTTCTTTCCCTCTTTTTTTTTTTTACATTAGCGCTGACGTTAGCAACGACGGATTTATCTTTTTTTTCTGCGAGATTACTGATTTTTCCGAGAGTCAAGGAAATTTTGTTTTCTTTTAGTAAAACGAAGTTAAATGTTGTTTAATTTAAACAACATCTCCAACTTCTTTTTCTCATCTCAGAATGAGTTCGTTCACTACAGCGTGGGCCTATATCGGTCAGCGGCCGGATCAAAAATATAAATATGTTTAAGTGAGGAAGTGGTTTTTTTTTTTTACCTCTATCGTATGACAAAATCAAAATGGAGATATGCTAGATCGCGTTATTATGACGTTTCATACACTTCGCAACTTCGTCGCGAAGGTGAATGAAAAGTGGCTTTAAAAAAAATATCAAAGATTAACTAAATACGCATATCCAAGGAAATAAATAAAAAAAACGTGTATGCCTCACATGGACATCATACAGGCGAGACAAATGTATTTTACATAAAGCAAAACTTCACACTGGGCGAAAAAGCTCAAATGCTTCCGATAACGTTAAAGTTTAAGTTAAATAAACAACAACAAAAAACATGAACAAGAACCAGGCCAGAAAAAGTATAAATGAATGTCATTCAACACTAGGCGCCATAAAATGTTCGGGCCTGAAGACTTTCAAAACGAAGCTACTTCCCTTAAATTCCCGCAATCCACTTGAACCATTCCGGTACAGCAAGCCTTACTTGGCCTGCAGGTCCAGAGGCCCTGCAGAGCGGCTTTCCCGCACACACATGCGACGTGAGGGAAAGCTTGCACAAGCGCCGTTTGGAACTGCCTTGAAGCGGCGCCGCCGGGTTCTTTATTAAACGTCACGTGGTTCCTACATATTTGACATTTTCCTCGGCTTTATTTATGTCTGAACTGTAAATCACTAAATTCAAAGCCGAGTTTACGTAAAATACTGCCTTGCGCGGCCGTATTTTAAGCCTCACAGGACAACCCAGGAGCGGGGGAAAAACGGGACGCACAACACAAAGCTCCAGCTTTGTGTTGTCCGTCTTGAGCTTTGTGTTGTCCGTCCCGTTTTTGCCCCCGCTCGTGGCAGACCATATCAGTATTAAACCAGCTCGCCTGCACACTCGCTTTAGTTTCATATTTTAAGACCTTCCTCTGTCCGCCACCACATTTAGGACGCAGCTCTATATCTGGGACCGAGACCGGACATTACGCGCCAGTAAGACCAGTGATGCCAATTTAGCGGATTGTCCGCTAGCGGATTAGACTTTTTTCTGACGGGAAAAAAAGTGAGTCTAGTAGATATCAGATTTTTGACGGGCGTTTTTCTGGCGGATGCCTCACGCAGTGTACCAACTCGAAGTTGTACTTCAAAACACAATTTCCGTCTCCTCTAAAAACATCGAAATTGAGACTGGCGCAACAAGCGACCGGGAGAAAGCCCTCCTCCACTGCTCAAAACACACAAAAAAAATCCGCGAGGCTTCAGATCGGCGATCGCCTTCTACGCAAGACAAAGTGGGCGCGCCGAGCCGTGGACTCAACGCACCCGCTCGTAAGAAGAAAGAAGAAGAAAAAAATCAAAACCAGTGGAGCAAAATTATTCTCATTAACTGGGAGAAAATATTGTCAATGCAGTCGTTCTGGTATGCCATATATGTATATATATATGCATCTATATATATATATATATATATATATATATATAGGACACCTGTGGCAAAAACCTGTTCGCCGAGCTGGCACAATTTGCCATGTCGACGCTGGTGCAGCCGTACTCAGACGCCAAAGTAGAGAAGACGTTTAGTCAGCTTAACGTAGTAAGATCCAAACTGAGGAGCAAGCTGGAGCGTGAAACAACAAACGCTATCCTCGTGGTAAAAGCGGGGCTAAAACAAAACAATATCTTTTTTTATTTATTACGACCTTTTTATGGCGTTTTTAAGTGCAATCGGGAGATCTGCAACGTATGTGCAACCAGAGGCCCTGATCTACACGGCCGGGCCAAAGGACCGAGAGATCACCGCCTGCTGCGATTGGTCAGCGCCGAACCGCCGACCAATCGGAGCAGGCGGCGATGTTCTGGTCCCAGGGGTCCTGCCGTGTAGATTAGAGCCCCAAGTCACCTTCCTGGTCCCTCAACAAGTACCAGTTGTCCTGTGGAGATGGTGTCAGACGATGATAGTGGTGTCGAGGACATCCTCGATGTGTCTTTCTGTGACTTGTGAGATTTGTTTTTTTCTTTTGCATCAGTGTAAGCAGTTATAACTTTTAGCCTAATTTGTGATAAGGTTGATGATAACCGCAGCATTGAAAGCCTCTAGTATTACAGTTACTCTCTTTCGAAGACACTTTTATATGTTATTTCAGCTCTCACAGTTTTTGGGGATCTTTCAAGAATGGTAAAAGTTTATATCATACAAAATTTCACTTTTTTTTTATAAATAAAATGGTCTTAGCAGGAAATTTCGCGGATACGTTTTAGAATTTAGCGGAATTTAGCGGAATCTGGCGTATTTCTTTTTGCTTTTTAGCAGACTTCTTAGGCAAAGCGATGACAACACTAAGTAAGGCAGGCAATATTGAGAAGCCATTTTTATCGGTTAAGAGAATCGGCCATCAACCTAAGCTTAAAATAGCAAGCTAAGAACACCAGTCTGCGAATGAAACAACGGGAATCTCACGCGAAAAACAAAAAACAAAAAAAAACATGAGAAAGACGTTTTTATTAATACAAATTCTGGTCTATAATAGTGACTTAAGGAAATTGTAGTGACTTGGCAGAAAACATCACTTTGTCTTCGGAAATTGGAATATAGTTAATAGTAAACCAGCGAGACTTTCTTACTGCGCATCACGCATGGATGGAGTTTACGTTCAGATGGTGCAGCTAAGGAAGGGGCAAGCTAAATAGCAGCTAGAGTACGATCACCAACCCCATTAAACAATACGTGGCTTTAGTCGGAATTTTTCGAGGCTCGGACCTTAGAACAAATGAGCCCGTGCTTATTAAACCCGCGCACGCAATTCTTAAAATCGATTATTATAGCCGGCGTGTCAGTGAGCATCGCGAAAACCTTTTCCGAGAAAACTACGAACCACAGAAGGGAGCAAACTGCTGATGACTTATTAGTCATCACCGAGGGGCCTACGTGGGGGGAAGGTAGATAGCTTAATTAGTTCCGAATAATTAAGTGCCCCCTCTATTAACATATAAGGGTCATTAAAATCTTGCTGGGCGTCATCGAACACAACACTGTCAGTAAATTTTGGGAAGACTTGGGCAACGTGGAAACCGGGGTTCCAAAGTAACGGAGCACGCGCTCTTCATCTTTTTAAAACTGGTTTATTGGTTTTCAATAATACGCGGCAAGTTTAAAAATAATACAATGGGTTTATTTTTACTAATCAAAATGCATTTATTCGAAACAAATTAAAGACAGAATTTATCCCAAACAGCGTGGGCCTGAATAAACAGGCCCCCAGAGAGTAACTGAAAAAGTATCAATCTCTTCTTCTTTTTTTTTTTTTTGCAATGCGTACTTTTTACAAACACTTTAATCTGAGTTTTGTAAAGCACCCCGTACATTTCTTGTCTAAATCTAAGCTCGGGTTTCGCGTTCCAGTCGCAATACCTTGATTGTCCAGGATGACACCGTTACATCAAGGAGCAATGGCAATATCCCTTTCGTAACTTGAGAAACAATTCGGGCCAGAATTTCGATATTCTAGAGTTCATTTCGGAGTTAGATAACTTTCACGAGTGCTAAAGAACAATAAAACAAAAAAATAGAAAAAATATATGCGCGAAACAAACATACACTACACTGGTTTCTGACGTTCTCTTTTATGTCTGTGTGTTTGTGTGTGTTTGTGTCACGTCACCAGGGTAAGACAGGTTCGGAATTTGTCTGGCCTGAATTGGGTCTAGGAACTTTTATCTTTGTCTTCTCGTTGTCTTTGGATAAGTCTTTGGCTGTGTCTTGTGCTCTTTATTTTCTGGTTGACTCTGAATGCGTCTCTGGTTGCGTCTTGTGCTTTTCTTTTTATTTTCCCCTTAGATTTGGATGCGTCTTTATTTGTGTATTGTGCTCTTTTTGTCTCCTAGACGAAACTTGCATGCCGACGATAAAGTTCTCGTTTCTATTGTTGTTGTTCTTTTTGTTTCGTTTTTTTTTCTCCTCATTGATCACCGCTCGAGATTGCTTGGCGTTGCTAGGCGAAGAAACAAGTCTATCTTGCGGGTAGAAGAACGCGACAATCTCTCCGGTCCCGTTGACAGAACGGATGTCTACGAGAGTTTCCGCGCTGTTCTCGGAGTGCTTGTTCATCTTGCGTCCCACAGCTGTGATTGCAGTGGAGCGGTTCCCCACGAATCTTTTTTTTTCTTTCGTTATCCCGTTGGGGCTTTTTTTTTCACGTAAACTTTTTACGAGGGTTGTACTGTTCTACCAACTTGTTCGGGCTTGAATTTAGCTTACGTATTTTTTTATTTATGCACAGTACACACTAATGTCGGCAGAAGTGTGTACAAAAAAAAGAAAAACTTGAGCTTGCGAGGGTGTGTTTTTGCGTTGTATTGCTGCAGAGTCCAGACATCGTCGAAATGCGATAGGATTCCTTGTCTTCCATAAAAGTTTGCTTCTCTATTTCTATACTCCGTTCCACTCCAAGTCCGACTGCAGATAAGGCTACCACCAAATATAGCCAATCAAGCAGCGCCAAAAGAGCATCGTCATGGCGCGCGTTGCCTTTGTGATTTTCCAATCACAAGATAAACCAATACGGAGCGCAGGTTCGTCTGCTTATTTTGCAGGGTTGTGGTGACGTCCGGACGCCAAGCTCGGATTGGCTCTGATCAAAACATAGTGGGTAGACCTCAAAGCAAGCTGCCTTGAGGTCTACCCACTATTCTTCGATCAGAGCCAATCAGAGCTCGGCGTCATTCTGACGTCACCGCAACTCCTGCAAAGAAGCAGACGACTTGCTCTCCGCATAACGCGCAGTGAACGCGCCGTGAACCTGGACTTCTGTTTTCTTCTGCGCGCGATTGGTTTAGCCAGTGATAACGAGGTAACATGGCTCTGTGACGTCACGTAACATCAAAGTCACATGACGTCACGCTGCCACGTGATGTCATGACGTTACGTGAATGCGTGTCGGTCAAGCGTATCGCTCTTTTCTTTTTTTCTTTCTCATGGTGCCCAGTTTTGTTAACACACTCTGCGTTTAACCACTCTGCGCAGGCGCCTCAAAAAGCAAGAAGACGAGAAGGGGTTCATGAAGCATGACGAGCTCCAGGAAGAGTACTACGACAGCGCTGGCGGCGGCGTCGGCGTGTGTCCCGACGAGCCGGGAGCAACGGAAAAGGACACGTCCTGGAGGCGGTTCCTGGAGCCCAACTGCCCCTGCTGCGACATCTCCAAGCGCCTCACGGTGGCCCTGCTCAGCTCCATGGGGTTCCTCATCTCCTTCGGAATTCGGTGTAACATGGGCGTCGCCATTGTCAAGATGACCCAGAACAACACAGAAACCATGGTGGGTAACCTCGCTCCAGTACGTATGCAAGTACGGGCCCTGGGCGACGCCGTCTTGCTGCTGGCATGTGTTGGTCGTCTGTTTGCCGAGCCCGCGGTTTCCAGAGTGTCATTTAAACGAAGCAGTTTGTATCCACGGTGGCCAGATTAGCTCTCGAATTATGACTGCTTGTAAAGTGTGTCCGCTCGCTCCTGACTTTTGCCAGAGAACCATTAGTCTTCAGCTGGCCGCGTATACACGTCTTCGAGTCTTCGGGCGTCGCCATCTTGCTGTTGGCGTGTGCAGACCGTCTGATAGTCAAGACTTGCTAAGGCGCGTCTACGTTTGCCAGGCTGGCGTCCAAGACAAAACATTTTGTATTCAAGGTGTCCAGACTAGCTTTTAAAAAGTGGCTGCCTGAAAACGTCTATACCTTGTAGGGTAAAGTGAACAGAGGATGACTGTCCGCCTGCCATAGTGGTCCTTTCGGTTACGCGAGGTCTCACCAGTAATTTTTTCAAAGGATTTGTGGTCTTAAAAACGGCCACAAACGTGTCACTCAAGGAAGGGCTTTCCTTACGTCGGTGCCATGGTGTAAGATATAACTATATATAGGTGTGAACACCGCGCTTGTCGCAGCTGCCAGACGAAGTCCTCTCCTCGACTTGGTTGCAAACGGTGACCAAATGACCCGTCGGTATGCGGCTATTGGCAGCCTGTCGCGGGCTCGGCTTCCCATGCTCTATGGAAGATATGCTTGTTTTTAAAGTCGTACTCTGGGTGCTCCACGTCATGCAGAACTTTGTACTTGCGCTATGCGTGTTGCTCACACACTGATTCGTCACTGACCCTAGTTTCGTGCATCAACGGCGACACCAACGATTTCATAAATGTGTTGAAGTGTAGAGACACAGCCTCCTCTATATACTCACAAAGCCTGGCAGTTCGACGACGGAGCCATAGAGTGCCCGGTCGCAGATTTGGAGCGTGAGGATCTAGTAGCACAGAGCATCAAAGAGCCATTTCTCAGGTAACCTGGACGTCAGCGCACAGCTTTTGCAGCGGCGAGGACACGAAACACACTTGTTCGCTCGGGAGAACTGTATTTCGGCATCTCGCCTCAGCGGGGCGCCAGTCACGAGGCTCTCCTCTCATCCGTTGTTTGACGCTCCACCTTTTCCATTTGGGCGGCCGCTTCCCGTCGCGATCTGCCAGGCTTTGTCAGTATATAGGAGGCTATGTATGGGCACAAGACACTTCGTTTTTCTCGCTTGCGCCGTTTGGACGGCGGAGACGCTGTCGGCTGAGGCTACTGGGGCGCGTGCCAGTAGGACTTTATCTAGTCGATCGCGTCCCAGCGTTTGCCGTGCTGTGTGTCCTCACCTATGTATATCTTACACCGTGGTTTGTGCTCACGAAGACAAAGGGACAGTATATCCAACCGCAAGCGCGAGAGCACACGCTCTAGCGTTAGTACTTTGTATAGTAACTGTTACTAGCAACTTGTGGTATGAATTTCAGCTCTACGTATAGACCCTTTTTATGGCAAACGCCACCAGGTGGTGCTCCAGTTTTTGACGTCCCAGAGAACTTCAGGTTTATAAAAATAATGAACAAAGGACACCTTAACACCGCTGCTCTAAATGTAGATAAAACGTTTAACCACCAATTCTTCGGGTGAACGCCAAAAGAACGAAGGAGTGCGAGATCTCTTAAATATTTCGAGTATTTTTGTAAACCAACTTGCCTCCTCCAAGATGCAATATTGTACAGCCGAAGGTCCTCGTTAAATCTCCAACTTTGTTGTCAGTCTAGCATTTATGCTTTCTAGCAGTGGTGACATAAGCAAGCTCAACAGGCGTGCAAAGATGGCGCGACCGGAAGTCGCTTGGGACGCAAGCGGCAGTTCATGTTTGTAAACAGCAAAAGGGTCTATAGCAAAACAGAAAGTTACTACAAGTGGGTGGGATGAAATAAAAGAAAAATCAACCCTCCTTGCCGGCCTCAGAATAATGGCCTACAATTTCGCGAAGTGGGTTAGCCTCTTCGTCCCTGAGAAAAGCCGGGTCACACTGCTCATGCATCATACAAGAAAACCGTCTGCAAACCCGAGTGACCGCAATATCCGTGGTTCGAATGCCGCGTGCCAAGTTTTCTCATTGAACTCATTGCCATACGGCATTCGAAGCACGGATCTCGCGGGGACTTGCGTTCGAATCTGTATGCTGACTATCTTCTGTACGATCTACGATGTACGATGTATAGAGACGTTCTCCATCTCAAGGTACCCAATTAATAGCTTCTGCCTTTAACAAATAACTTGTGAAACAAATATATTGTGAATTTAAAAGGTGTGAAATATACTCGAAACAGTGTCCTTTTATGGGTCTTTTTCGGCAGTTTGAGGGTGGACTCCTAGTAGCACGAAGCAAACGAGCTGCCGGGCCAAGTTGGTTGGTTGTTCGCCGCATATTCGCTCTATCGAGTTCAGCCTTCCCTGACCAACCTTTCGCCAAACGGTTGAGACGCAGCGAATTTTAGACATTTGATTAAGTCATCCCGAGTGTCCACGGATGCATCCCATCCTCGGCACATAACTGGCTCCATTTTCATCTAGCCGTTGCGTGCAGGCCATCAAGGATCTCTGCTAGTGACCCTTTGATACCAAACTATGCGCGTACATATGCAACCGTTTTATGCGCGCAGGCTAGTTTCACACTCCGACTCACAGCCGTTCACAGTGGGTAAGCGTGGCGGTGTTTCGAGGACGTCGATGGCACCAAAGATGTTTGCCGGCGAGTGTGGCGAGTGAGCAGGTCAATCCGCCGTTCTGTCTTACTGAAGATATAAACACAAAATGGCGATCATTATCCGTGCTATCCAAGGCTGTGTTCTAGACGTTGCCCGAGTAGACCCGAGTTACCCTCGCGAGTTACACCCACGTGACAACACTGACATAGCGACGCGGTCGCCATTCGGTCATCAAATGCCAAGGTACGAATCATTTACTCTGGAGTGAGATCGAGTAAATTGTGGGACACGGCCCAAGAGAGATTTAGATATTACGGTTTATTTAATATTTATTTCGTTACCCTCAGGGCCAGAGGCATTACAAAGCGGAGTGGGTTGCATAAATAAAACAAACACAAAAAATAGAAAACATATTAAAAAAAATTATACAAATATGTGAAGCTCTTCACAAAAAAAAAACATTAGTAACGGCAGTTAAAAATGTTCGCTATCGGGAACTTCGGCGATGGCTCGGAGAAAGTGATTTCACATTGATAAAGTAGAAACACCTTTCCCAAGTTCCCGCTCATTGTCCAAGATGTGTCGAAATAAATGGGATTGGCGAATCGCCTATCGTGCGTTCGTGACCTCAGGCGGCTTCTCGAAAAATACCTTTATGTCAGGGCAGCTGACAACGTACGTGTTCCCCATATATATATATATATATATATATATATATATATATATATATATATATATATATACATATATATATATATATATATATATAAACACAAGCGTTGCGATCCCTGTTTCTCTCCTTTTCCTTTCTTTTTCTTCGGCCTTTTCCGAGTGAAAGATGCACGGGGTCTTACAGCTCCGATGCGGGGCGAGGCAGGTGATTGCGTGTCTGGCGCCTGACAATTCGTCACGCCGGGGATTCGCGGTGGGATTAATCGGGATTAGGGAAGATCTAGGGACGGGGAGGAAAAAAAAGAGATGTTCGCCCAGATTAGGGAAAGGTCGCCCAGAAAGGCCCGCCCCTCGAGCTTCCGTAATCTGACCCGTCCTTCCTTCGACAACTCGTCCGTCTTTGAGCGCCTCATCGCCCCGTGCACCCAAAGTCCAAGTCAATATCGCGGAAAGGAACCGTCTTCGCGTGACCGGAGCCATTTTTAATTTGGATGTAAACGGTACGACGAAAAAAATCAATTCACTTCCTGTTCCGACCGAAAGGCGGCGCTACGACCTCTGGGAACCGCCATCTTGCTGTTGGCGTGTGCAGATCGTCTGAAAGTCAAGCGTCAAGCCTGGATGGATGGATGGATGTTAACGGCTATACCCTTTCTAACGGGCAGTAGGTTGCGCCACCTAGCCTAAGTCTAAAAAGCAAACATATGATTCTTCCCGCCCTTCTAAGCCAATTTTCTCCCATAACTAGCACCAGGCAGTGTGGGATATCACCAGGATGACCTTACAGGGATCGGACAAAAAAAAACTAAAAACATCATCCCCCGCCTCTTCCCCCTGGCGAGGGATTCGCCAATTTTTCTCTGGTCAAACCTTGTCGGCGTTACCCCAGCACAGGACTCATTGGAGGACAGGGTTGAGACTTTGGGCCGGAGCCACGCGGGAAGGAGTCCCAATTTTCCTCTCTCCCGCCTGTCCCCAGCTGTGCTGGTTAGTTATGCATCATTCCATTTTCTCTAGATAATTTCCACAAATCTTCAAATCGCCTCTTTGTGTCTTTAATCATTTCTCTCTTCCGCCCATTTTTGTCGCCAGCAAAAACCCAGGGCCCCGGCCCTGAGTTTTTGCGTTCGTTTGCCGTTATCCCTTTAGGGAGAGCAGGTCGAAGCCCCGTGCACTTCACAAACCAAGTGCTCAAGTGTCTCGCTTTCACTATGTCAGGCGGAACATCATGTGTCTGTCTCCCGAAATTTAGCCCTCAAAACTCCCGTTCTCGCCTCAAACAGTAAAGAACTTCTCAGTGAATTGTCAAACACATTTTCTTTTCTTATGACCTGTTTTTGGGGCCTGTACATTGTTAGAGTTGATTTTTATTGCATTCTTACCTCCCACATTTTTCTTCCTGCCTCTTTCACTCCCTTTTCCACTGAAGTAGTCTGCTCAGCCCCACGACTAGTGTGTAGGTATTTAAATGTAAGCTTTTGGGTTCGGTTTGTCCATTTTGTGTTTAAACTTTTCATGTATAAATATTTGAATACCTTCCATGACCACTGCGTATCGTCCATTTCGCTCAACTTTTGTTCAAATTTAAACTTACTAATTGCCTCCCAGCTCTCAAAAGACGACCAGACCATGTCCCCCTGTACACCCTCATTTTGTGTCTTTCCATGTGCTCCCAGTGCCAGTCTGCCTATTTTTCTTTGTCGAATTTCTAATCCTTATTGGACCTCTGATTTCATGCACAGTACCCCTTTGCCAAAAGACAGTTCTGGTACCATCACTACTTTCCATATACCTCTGTCCACTTCATATATATTATAGTTCCATAGTGCCTTTCTTTCCATATTGAGCCAGACTTCCAGATATTTGTATTTTTCTACATGGTCTATTACAATCGATTGTATCCTCAGCGGTTCCCTCTTTCCATCGTTAAACACCATTACTCCAGACTTGTCACTACTAAAACTCATGCCCAAGGTTTTCCCTTCCTCTCCCCATATTCCAGCTAGTTCCTGTAACGTATCCTAGTTATCTGCACTAATTACTATATCGTCGGCATGCGTCAGTCTTGGTATTACCTGTACTACATTTCTCCCTCTTTCCACATAACTCTGATCAAAACCTAGTTGCTCTGCTATATTATATTTACCATTTCATTGAGATATATCATGACGAGCAGATGTGACAGTGGACAGCCCTGTCTGAGCCTCTTTTTATTGCTGCCGGTTGTTTAGTTTCTGCTTCCCATGTTATAACTACCTTATTGTCTGTGTACACCTGCTGACGAAAGCTAACCAAATTTGCACCTAAGCAATATTCCTTCAGCTGGCCCCAGAGTTTTTCTGGGCTCACATTATCGTACGCTCTCTCAATGTCCAAATAAGCTAACCATAAAGGAGTTTGATTCTTCATTGCTGTTTCTATACATTGTGTGGTGACGAATAAGTTATCTTCCAGTCTTCTGTCTCTTCGGAATCCGTTTTGGAGCTCACCCAGTATTTGCATGTCTTCTGCCCATCCCTCCAATCTCCGTTTTACTATCTGCATAGCTAATCTGTATAGAACTGAAGTTTCCATTATTGGGTGATACGACTTAATGTTTTGTTTGTTTCCTCTGCCTTTATATATTTGTCTCATGTTACTTAGTTTCCAATCATTAGGTACCTCTCCTCCCACAATTGTTTTATTTGTCACATGCCGTAACTTCAAATTGCTAGTTTTTCTCGTGTAATAATTAGTTCCATGGGTATGTCGTCTGGTCCTGTTGCTGTACCTGCTGGAACCTTACTTTCTGCCTTAACCCATTCTCTTTTGGTCTTCTCCATTGTTACACAATTCTGCTCCTCCTCTTCACTGCTGCTGTCAGTGCTATCCACTGTCCCCCTCTGCTCAAGCAGGCAGAAAGCCTCTTCGATTGTCGGCCTAATATATTCCCGTGCCTCTTCCCCCTCTCCTCTTCTCCCCTCCTGTGTGGTCAGTAAGTGTTGGAAATCCTTGTCTTTTTCCCTTGTGCATTAACCTGCTCCCAAAACTTTTTTGCCGCATTCCTACAATTTTTTATTTATTTCCATCATCCACTGCACTTCTGCACTCCCAATTTTGGCCTGTATTAAAGCTGATGTCTCCCTTTTCAGCTCTTGGAAGTTCTCCCATTTTGATGCTACTTCAGCTCGCAAGGCTCCCCTTCCCCTTTGCCTACCTATGCTCCCTCGATGCCTCTTGGCGCCGCAATATGGCTGCTTTGACCTCCTTATACTCACCAGCTTTTTGGTTTGTGTCTTCGTTTTTGCTTTCCTTATTGTTTAATTTGATGCTTCTCTAATGCTCTTCTAAAGATTCCTATTAGATCCTCGATACGTTCATTCTCTTTCTGGTTGTTTCGATACTTTGTTCTCAATCCTTTTAGATACTTTGCATTTGAGCTTCACTTAATTTCGCATTACCCCCTCGTTCCTGAGCTTGTTCTGGTTCAGATGCGCCAAATTTAATCATAATTCTTTCGTGGTCACTCCCTAATCTTTTTGTACTTTCCTCATCTATTTCCACACTCCCTAGCCTGTCATAGAGTTTGTGGGACATGAGGCAGCAGTCTATCGTTGAGTGTGAGTTGTTTCGTTCCCACGTTACTTTCCCGTCGCATTTTACTTGTGCATTAAATAAACACTAGGTCCAGAGCATCACAGGAATCTTCTAGCAACTTTCCGGTTGTATTTGTGAATCCGTCAAACACTGCTCAGTGGGAATTCATGTCTCCTCTGATCATTATTTCCTGATTGGGGCCAATGTGTTTTTGATGTCCCTCGATATACATGTAAAGTGTTTTGTATTTTCCTCCCTTGAGTCATTTCCTGTTTTTAAGTAAGCAAACCCCAGAAGAGTGTTCAGACCTGTTACCCTACCTTTCAACAATAAGTGTTCTATGCAGCTTTCCTTCTCTCTTTCCCAGTCTTGTCCTTTAACATAACATTCCTAGACCTCCGCCTTTGCGTTCACCTTCCTTCCAGTTGCATCCCACCCAGGAGTAGCCTGGTATGTATAGGGTGGCTCAAGTCACCAGGCTCGATCTAAAATGGACCGTAAAAATCGACGCCTGCACGTAGCCATCAAAACTTTTCGTCAAAGGTGTAATTCACAGGTCGGTTTTTCTTGTAAAATTACAAAAGCGCAGCTCTCTTTCTGTAAAAAAATAAGGCCAAGAAACTTGCCAGGGTCTACGGCGGGCAGCAACGCAGACGACAGGGGTCCAGTAGCGTGTTGTGTTTGGCGTTCGTATTGATAGATGGCGCTACCTCCTTATCGCAACGGCTCGCGACCACCGTGGTTTATTAAAATGAGTATAATCTTTTTGAAATGTACCTTCGGTTAAAAACTAAATGCGAACAATAAAAACTAAACTTTAAGTAAAAAAACGCGTCTGCATAACGGCGGCGCTTTTGCTGCCAACGGATTTCGTCTGCGTGTCGCTGCTTTCTTTCGCTGGTCGGCTGCACCTTCAGACGCTGCTCCCGACGCCATCTATCAATACGAACGCCAAACACACCCTGGCTACTGGACTTGGTCGTCTGGGTTGCCATCCGCCGTAGACCCTGGCGAGTTTTTGGGCATATTTTTTACTAAAAAGAACTACGCTTTGTAATTTTACAAGAAAAACCGACCTGTGAAATACACCTTTGACGAAAAGTTTAGATGGCTACTTGCAGGCGTCGATTTTTACGGTCCATTTTAGATCGAGCCTGGTGACTTGAACCACCTATATACGGTGGTTCCTTTTCATCTCTAATGTGCGTTTCCGTTACCCCATAAACTGTGAAACTTTCAGCCTCTAATTGCTCACCAATCTCTTCCCACTTTATTGTGTTTCTACCTCTCTGCATGTTTATGAGCCCCATATTGAGCCGATTCTTTCTCTTACTTCTTCGGAACCTCCTCCTAGTCTCCATGCTGCTCCTGTGGTGCTGACACCTAGGAGCTTCTCCCAACTCTGGTATTGGTGCATATTGTACTGGTACCACATGCACCGGCACGGCACGTCCTTCCGCCATGTTGCCTTTCAGCCAAAGATGCTCTGAGCACATATGTTCGATTTCCTCACCGAGGCTCCGATTCCACCTTCTTTTCTTTGTTCTTCTGTTCTATTACACCCCTCCCACACATAGTCAGGGTTAATTGAGGTCTGCTCCACATCTCTAGGATGTGTTTCTACAGATCCAGACACTTTTTTTTTCTAATCTAGTTGTTCAATTTTTTCCCATCTTATCCTATTTCTGCAGCCCAGCATGTTTACATAGTCTATACTTGCTTGTCCTTTGCATTTTCGTTTTTTAGCTCTACATTTTCTCTGTTTCACACCCCTCCCAGCCCCAGCTTCTAGGCTTCGTCCCTAGGGGTCCTGTGTGGATTTAAAAAATACACCGCTCTGCATCCAGTCCTTCGACCCACCCTCCTTCCTGCGTGCTCACGGTAGTGACTACCGTCTGCAACAAATGGACCGTCAGACGCTGGCTGGTACACCCCCCTGTTTATATCCATTACCTCGTACCCCAGCTCCCGCCCCAGCACCCTTATGACAGCATTAGCCTGTACCACCTTTCACTCCGTTTTTCCACTCTGCCCTTGAATCTCCGGAATCCCGCACATGACAAGTTGGACCCCTTCAGCCGTCGCCCTCAGTCTCCGCAAACCGGCTTCGATTTGTCTCCCCAGGTTCTGTTCTCTTCCCTGCAAAGCGTCGTTCAGTCCAGCTTGTACCACCACCGAGTTCTGCCCGTCCGCACGCCTTTCTAAGGCGTGCCGAGGGTTGTCAGACTGGTGCCCAGATCGGATTGGATTGGACTCCTCGGTTTCCCCTTGGTGACGACTGATCACAGAACTTTGGATTCTGGATCTAGCAAGTTGGCTCCTCTGCCACTTCTACCACTTCTACTTCCAAATATAGCTCTTTCGACCCATGGCGGCCAGGCTAGCTTATGAAGCGTGGTTGCTTGCATGTGTGTATATAGACTTTTGCGAGTACGTTCTCTGGACGCTGCCGTCGTGCTGCTGGTGTCGGTAGATCGCCTGACAGTCAAGCATTGCTGAAGCCGCGGGTACGCGTCAGCAATGCTTGTCTATCAGACGATCTACCCACACCATCAGCAAGATGGCGGCGCCCAGAGGCCGAACCTGCCAACGTCTATACGGCGTACAAGTTGTTCAGTTTCTTGCGCACCTCGTTTGTTGACTGCCCAAATGCGCCCACGTGCCCTTGTTTTCCGCCCACTTCAACCAATGATTGACGCTAGCTTCGTTGCCTTGTCATCGCGTGTTATCTACGTGTTCTTTGTATCGTCCTTCGGCTATGGTGTCCCTCTTCGCATCCTGGTGCGCAGAAGACGCATATTAGAACAGGTGATCATCGAATAGATTCATTCTAGTCACATATAGCTTAAAGGCCGACGACCAGACTCGAGATTCTGCAAGGCAGAACATCCTCCCTCACCGTGGGGGAAGAAGCAAACAGGCAACGGTGGAGAGGATAGAAGAAGAGGAAGAAGCGAGGTAAAATAGGAAAGCGCGTACTGGTCGTCGGTCTTTAAGGACCGCAGGGTGTGGCGAGCCCACGGCCTTTTGCTGTCGCTTCGCAACCAATCAGATTGCGGCATTAGCCGAAAAGAACGCCAAACAACAACCACGAAGCAGAACGCGCGAACAAATAAACTACGCCCCGCGTTCGTTATGCTGTTAGTGAACTGCGGGCGCCACATCTGAGCGCACTGTTCACTTCGCACGCTCAAAACAAGCTCTCGCTTCTATCGTCTGCAAAATGACGACAATCGTGACGCTGCTCAGCGCACACTGCGGAAGAGTTGTCGACCCTCTCTGTGAGTATGTATACTCGTTAGCCACGAACTCGGTTTCGACCGCCACTAGATACCACACAGTTTTTCAACACTAGACACGTTCTTTTCTTCTTTATTTTTTTTTTTGAGAAGCTTGACATTTATTACACCGCATCTTTGTCTTCATCTTTTTTTTTGCGAGTGATTACTTAGCGGTTAAAAACCATTGAGTCGAGCATTCATTGCCCTGTTTCACTAAAGTAGAACCCTGCGATATTTTATCTTCAACTTGACGATAGTAGCTGAGTTTAGGGTTACCTAAGTCTAGACCATACTGCTAATACATCATACAACAGACAGACAGACTGCAGACACCGTCTGAGGCCAGTTTCTAGGTGGCGCAAGCTACCGCCCGTTAGAAAGGATATAGCCGCTAGCTAACATCCATCCATCCATCTATCCATCCTCGTATGACGCTCCTTGCAGATTGGTCATGCAAAAAATTGCCGGCAGACATGTTCCAAGCATACGTATGTACGAAGAAAACGTACTTTGAAGATGCTTCAAACGTGTTCGCAGATATTTCTGTCATCGTGCAGAGAATACTCCGCGTCTTTTTTTGTAGGATGTACGAGCAATGGGATTGGGACATTGACTGGTTCAACGCAAGCACACAAACACTTATGTCTCTATGCGTTCGTACGTCCATAGAGATATCAACAACACGTATTGACAGCACAACCAGATAAATGTCCTTGTGCGGTATTCCGGGCACCTCTCCCCGGCTCAGTTAACCCTTTAATATCCTCGTTCTTTAAGTTCTTCCTTTAAGGCCCGTTCACACACTTGCGACTCCTAAGAACCGAGTGCCTTGGTGGCGCGCACGTTCCTTCCGACCTGCGCTCGCTAGCTATTATTAATTCCTTTCATAAACATTTACAGCTCGATCCGCAACACCTATGATTCTAATAAAATAAATATAAAAGAGAAGGCAGAAAGCAGCTGCGCCTTCTTCATAGCCTGTCTCCATACGCCATTACAATCCCCTCTCTTCTTTTCTTCTCTCCCTTTTCTTACCACTCTCCGCCTTCTTTCCTTATTTCTACCCCCTTTTCGTCCTTTTTCCCTTTTTTCTTTCCCGTCTGCTCGTCTCGCTTTCGTTCCGGTCTCGGGTGTTTCTTCCCTCGGCTGATCGGATTGGGTGGCGGTGCGTTTAACGCCTCTGCTTTTCAGCACCGTTGTCTCCGATCTCGCCAAATCCCTTTGCGGCCGAGATCCCTCGAGACTCCGGCCCTCAGTCGCCGCTCTCGAGTCGCGGCTCTTCTCTTCTCTATCCCCAACTCTTCTAGCTTTCGCTGTCTTATTTATCCCTAAAACGTATTACTTTGTTTTGTTTGTTTTGTTTTGTAGCCTACATATTTTAGTTTACTTGTTGCGTTGTCTGCCGTGGTCCGGAAAGTCACCAATGAATAAAAAATAGAAGTAAAATGTCTGAGATGGCGGACCTCCAGTTCATATATCAACGCTTTCTGCCGCCTCGAATATTCTCCGGTCTGCCCGGCAGGATTTGGAATGTCAGCGCCGTCCAACCAGACGTCCAATTTAATTCGGTTCTTGCGTTTGTTGGTTTTTGTATTTGTTTTCTTGTTTTCGACCCCACAAATCATTTTGGCCGAAGCTTCTTCTTTTTTTTTTTAATACTGCATTTTTGTTTTTGCTTAAAATAAATTTGATTGTTTGCTCCTATTTCTTTTTTTTTTCACAAATTACTGTTTATTTCCCCTCCCCCCCCCCTTAAATATCTTGCCGCATGGGATTTATTTTCTCGGGCCACCAGTCACGTTAACTCTGTCCGTGTTCGAGTGGCAACATTGTGCCGAGACTCCAAGAAATTACGCGTACCGGTAGATTATTTTTAAGTGTAAGGTAAGATGCGTAAGCCAGTGGCAGAAATTTTAAAAGAACAGGGGGAAAAAATCTAGTTAAGTTACAATTGTCATCAGGGGCGGATTTAGAGGGGGGTCCGGATGTCCTGACCCCCTCTTGGTTTCTGCATGTGTAAAATTTAGGGCGTAAAACGAAGGAGAGAGGGGGAGGGGTTCCTAAACATATGGTATGCTGACCAACACCTGAACCCCCCCCCCCCCCCCCTCAGGAAATTCCTGCATCCGCCCCTGATTGTCATTAACGTTGGTGACGCATCAACTTGTGACTTCAGTCAATGAATCTGAGCTTAACTCGATTCGAGCAAACTTTTTCCAATGTCAATCCTCCCGCTGCCCCCGTTAAGAGGCCTGTTTCTGCCGACCAAAGGGCGCTGCAGTGTTCACGAGACGCGACCACAAAAGAGGCACCTCTGCTGGCGTCCATGAGAAGCATAGAGTTACTACTATAATAATCTAGAGGGGAAGGTCCTGTGCATCTGGGCACTCTTGGGAACGGCGAGGCATGGACGCGGACATCGACGGTCCCTGTTGGCGGTTCCGACGGGCCCATATCGCTGGCGACGCCCTACTATGCACAAAGAAGTAGCAAAACATCACCTGGCAGGTCTTGTACCTTGTTCTTTTCTAGCTTACTTTGCAGGAAAGCACCAAAATCAGGCATTGTATAAAACTAAATAAAGTTGACAAGCGCTCGAGCAACCTCCACTCGTCGCGGCAAAACGAACACGCCGCCTAACCTTCGTCTGCTTTCTTTCTCCGCTCTTCTGTCGCTCTCTTTCTCGTTCTTTCCTTCGGAAACGCCGACGTCAGCGCCACAGTGTCGAACCGAAATGTTTATTGGTTCGGTTTGGGTTCGAGTTCACGGCTTTCGGTTCAGTTCCAGTTCAGTTCCGGAGAGCAAAAATATCGGTTCGAACCGGTTTTAACCGCTGAAATTTGGAATATATTTTCCGCGTTGTTTTGGCAATAGGCACTATTTGATTCGTGAATGAGTAACTGTGCGTAGTTTTTTTATTATTCGCGTAATATTCATTTTAATTTTCAGGTACCAAGATTAAGAAATCGCCTCATTTCGTTTCGGGGAAACAGTAAAAGGAAAGCTGTATTAACATACAAAACGTCGTGTTTATACGAATCAACATCTATTTGTTTACCTCAGTCGCATATATGCTTTACTTGAAGCTAAAGGTTATCAGCCTGGTAGATCGTCTAAAATACCCGTGATTGGTACAGCTTTGCGTCGAAGAATTAAAAGTTGAATCCTAGTTGTGGTCTTGAACTTAGGAAATAATTAGTGCTTAAAATCATAGAATGGGCACCTCCCCGCCATATATATCTTGAAATGTAGTTTACGAAATACGTTTCACATTATATATGACGACGACGCAACTGAGCTAAAAGCAATATTATTTTCATAATGTCGCGAAAGTTTTAGCACAAGACCTTTCAGTCTACCTATCATAGAGACGCTGAGCGGCAATTATAACGCTTGATTTCCTAACCACCATTGTTTACACTCAGCACCGCGATGCAGGCGAATAATCATGAAACATAGGGTGATCAAAATTGTTCACTCTAATCTATACGCACCTTTGTACTCGGATCGAGTCTGGCCTAAAATAGCGCGTACCCAAAGGAACATTTTTGGCATAGCTTGGCGTTTAAAGATTCCTCTTGACAAGATGCCGATCGATTCAATTTGCAAATAAGCATCACCCTTGCTAATTGGTGACTTTTTGTTAAATAAAACATAGTAGTATTTCATACTCTACTTAATCGGTCACTTTCTGACGTTCCGCGCGCGCAATCGTCATAATTCCGCCACGCGTCCCTGTGCACTTTGTTTTTGTCCAGCCCACAGACACATAAAATTGTTGTTCATCACATAAACGAGGACTTCTGTATGTTTGAAAAGTTCAATATGTGCCAGGAATACATAAATATTTAAATCAGCTTCAAAATAAATAGAAAATTCAGGGCTTTCCTAAATTACTTATAGACCTGCCTATATCAAGAATAAAAACGCCGGAAAAGATTTACAGAGCATATTTAAGATAATTTGAGGTGCATTTACTTGTAATGTAGATCTTTAAGGTGATCGGCCCATTTGTTATGTTGTCAAATCTTCAGTCAGTCATTCAATATATATTTATTACCATCAATATATTTGACCGTATGGAAGTTCACATAACTGATTGAGACCGATACGGGAGGACGATACTCGAAAATGCGCCAGCTGTTGGGTCTGCGGAAACGTGCTTTTTTTTGTTCGATGTTGAGCAGTGTGAAACACCGGGTCGCGGGGTATGCCAAAAAGGACTGTGTCCTCACATAATAGATCTGAAGGACAATGCACTAAATAAGCAGAAAGAAAGATAATAAATGGTATTCTTCTAAATAATCCCATGCACAACGCCTTACTGCAAAAAGAAATACATAGAAATGCATGCAATGATATTCCTAGTTACACATAAATAGCGCGAAGGACAGACAATATATTTCCAATATAAATCACATTTGGACATCGGCTTGCACGAGTTCGATACTTCGCGAGGGCACTGTCTCTGGAGGCTAATGTTATATTCGGTTTAGCGTGCACTTGTTTTGGGCCCTCACTTTACAACTCTGTGTTTGCGCGCTAACATTTTATTAGGCTGCCGCATATCATCGCGAGACGGCTACATATTACAGCACAAATCTAACATTTCGACATTCACTTTTTCTAGTGTTGAGATACATCGCATTTCACCAGAAAGCTGAACTGTTTAACATGGTTTGCAAGTGACGTCATCGCCCTATATGCCGATGTTCACTGCGATTTGTTCTTGCTGAAAAATCAAATTCGGTGGTGCAAACTGCACGCTGCAGAAGGTTCGCGCTCAGTGCAAGTCATGTATTCGAGAGACACAAATTATTCTTGCTTGGTGCAGCGTCGTGAGGAACGGCGCGAGCGTCTGGCACCACGAAAGCGCGCTTTCTGACAGGAGTGCTTATGCAAACAAGGTAGTTTCTGGGACCACTCCTTCCGGTCTGTGCCGATGATGCTGAGCAGAGGAATATTTACAACACAGTGTGTTGTTAAAACTCCCGCTCCTGTTGTTTTTTTTTTTCGATGTTCCTCTAGAGAATATTTTTCATTGGGGACTTCATCCTTCGTTTGACGGTGTTAGTTTGTCAATTGCATTTGTGTAATTTGCCTTTAGAGACAATGCTGCAAAGGCCGCCGGCAGCAGCCTCTGCATCGTCGTCTGCTTCCGGCTCCTTATCTGGGAAGCGGCTTTTCCGCATCGCACGTGGAAAAAGTTGTCGTGGTGTGCCGATAGGGGTGTTTGGAGCGCTAGCGACAACGCACCTATGACGTACCGGCGGAGACGACGGAAAGAACCTAGGTTTGAGAGAGGAAGCAACCCCGATTTAATGGCGGACGCTTCCTGGGCAGGTGGGCGCGAGTGTGCCTGCATTTGGTTGTTGCTTCGTAGCCAGCGTGACGAAGAAACCAGGCGGAGAGGCGGACACGTTTGCAGACGGTGAACACTATACCGACGAAACACGAACTTGAGCGCGAACTTGGTGCCGCGCGCGCTCTGTTTTGCTTCGTGTTCCGTGTCGGCGCGGCTAGTCGGTGTGGTTTCTCTCTGCGCGAAAGTCTAGCTTCGCATAATCACCAGTCCGGCGGCTCATTGCCGCTTAACGATGGTGGGTCCCGGCACCTCGACGGCGAAGACGAAGGCAATCTCCTTGAAACGAAAACGTGCCGCCATCCTCGACGAAGTGCGCAACAACGTAAAGAATGCTGTCCACCGCCGGCGTCCTTTGCGGCTGCCGTCGCGGCTGTCGATGGGGCTGTGGACGCGGTCCATACGTATGCTTGCAGGATTTTCTTTCGATCGGAGTTTCTCTCAGTCGCCGAGAGCCAGCTCCGATCTAGCGATAATCGCGTGCAGCGGAACCTCGACCGCTTTCTGCAGGCACGATAAACATGTTCCCGTGATAACCCGTGTTATATTTTTCTTATTTTTTAATATAAATAGAATATAGATATGTAGATATAGATATAACAAAGAAGCGGGTATAGCGAAGTGATTTCAGATTCCCGTCGACTTTGTTATAACCGGTATCGACATATACCGCCGGTGTTCATTATAGTCATGGGTAGGCAAAGAATAAAGCATGGGTAGAGCTTTAGACATTGTCAGAGTTCGGCTATTCTCATCTTTGATTGAACGCGAGCCATCACCAAATGTTTGGCGATGCTGATTTTCATAAACCCAAACAGCACTCGACTTGGGCTCATGACAGTCAAATACCTCACGGTGTCACGTAACTCGCCGGTGAGAAGTCGTGGTGCCATGTGAAGTCACGGAGTCAACAACGCTAATAAATCTAGTGACGTTCTCAATTTAAGTCGACTTAACGCAGTGAGTCACGTGACTATATCACGGGGCCACGTGACGTGACATTACTTGGCAGCATGTCTTGACACCATGACGTCACGTAACCACGTGGCACACGATTAATCATAGTGGCAATGGAAAAGCGCCACAAAAACCCACAATTTCTAATACATTGTAACTCGGTATATGACAATTTAATCACTACATAAGAAATACCAGCTGCCAATTTTTATTTCTCAAACATTCATTTTCTAATTTAAAAAAAAAAACATTTCAGCCTTTCCACTTTGGTGACGAAGGAAAACCAGCGAAGCTGTACCTATGGCGGGGATGAAGTAATGGCCGGCCGCAAGTTGGCAAGCCAGAATGGAAAGGCTGGAAGGTTGCAGCCATCTATGAGCGGCGACGGCAACCAGACAATCGACAAGCCGGTTGTCTGGTTGCCGCAGTCGTTCATAGATGGCGGTAGCTGTCCGAGTTTTGTGTCGACATTTGCTTGCCCGCGGACACAATACTGGGGAAACTAGCCCTTAACAGCTCCGCTGTAAAAAATGACCGTGAACCATTTTGAACTAATTACCGCTATATAGTTTTTCGGTTCAGTTCCGGTTCAGTTCCAAGGTGGAGTCGATGATTTCGGTTCGGTTCAGTTCCGGTCCTGCTAAAAATAACGGTTCGGTTCCGGTTTTGGCTCGGTTCCGGTTCCACACTTTCGTCCCCAGCGCTCAGAATTTGCCGCGTTCAGTTCCCGTCTTTACCCTCCCTGGTGGGACGCGACCATTCAACGTTGGCGTGAAGCGGCGTCCTATCGTTTTACGCATGAAAGATCCACGGGCGTAGGCTGTACTCTGTTCACATATAAGCTGAGACTGCGGCCGAAACTACAAGCGCGAGCAAGCCCGCGCTCCTGACTTTGAGACGTGTATTTATAGCGCGACTGCTCGTTCTCCGGAAGAACGCTTCAAAGCAGCGACCTCGAGGCTCTCGTGCTTGTGGTCTTGGCTGCAGTCTCAGCTTGAGGGTGAACGGAGTGTGCGAAGCCCAAGTTCGTCTGCTTCTTGGACAGGGCTTGCGATGATGTCAAAACGCCGAGCTCTAATTGGCTGATTGAAAACAAAATAGTGGGTAGACCTGAAGGCACCTAGCGTTGAGGTCTACTCACTGCCTTCTCAATCAAAGCCAATCAGAGCTTGCCGTCGTTCTGATGTCACCGCTACTCCTACGCAAGAAGCAGACGACTTGCTCTTGCACAGCGTCTCTCAGCGTCCCTCAGCGACCCACGGGCACTAACTGAGCAAAGGACACGACAAGACGCACAAGAGGAAACGCGACATAACTATATCAGTTTTGCTCGCCAGGGGCGCTGCTCAAAAATTGAGAGTTACAAGTTTATATGCCTCATCGCTTCTTTTTTTTTGTTTTAAGGCTACAGAGGTCGCAATTAGGTGACCGGCCGCTACAGTCACTGACGGCTTACATGACATAGAGCGTGTTCCCGAGAATATTATTATTTTTTCGATCCAATATGAAGATAGTATGCCACAGCTTCAGGGAAAGCGACGCCACCCAGCGTCAACGACGCCACTTTTAGAAACGGGGAGCTCCGGCTTGTAATGTGCAGCGGAAACTCCCGGGGCCTGGTGGAGAAATTGAGTGGAGAAATTGAGAAACAAAAAGAACGGCGCTAAATTCACACCGTTGGAGTCACCAATGGTCGGTATACGCGCAGCATGCTATTGTTTGAATACTTTGTTTAAAGCGCATGTCTAAAGGGCCGCCCACACTAGCGAGAAAACGCGCGTGGCACGCCGATCGCGGGAACAGCACAGGAGGCCTCGCGCACTCTTGAAGCATTCGAGCGAACGCATGATTTCACGCGCTCAACCGAGTTTGCGGAACGCGTTTTCAACGCGATCGGCGCGCCGCGCGCGCTTTCTCGCTATACTTCGTCTCACCCTAGCATGGACTAACCGCCAAGGCTGTGCTAGCGCGAGAGGCCAGCCTTGACTGCCTTGACTAGAGCACTTGCTGCACGAGCGCTCGTGCAGCCGGCGCGGCTTCATTCAAAGCGACTAGCTCGCGCTTTAGCACGCGCGGCTAACAATAGTCCATACTAAGGTGAGACGAAGTATAGTGTGGCGGCCCTTTAAAGAAGCTGCGGATTCTCGCCAAAAATCGACTATTTTGATGGTGTCAAACATTCGCATCCTCGCTGTCGGTGCGCACCCAGTATACCAACCGGCTCAGCTAATGGTGAGGAGATCGAACTGCAGGAAGAGCTTTGTCCAGCTGGTTTTCCACAGAGCTCGGTGTTTGCCCAACCCCAAGGCCTGTGAACTGGAATCCTTACGTCATCTCCTTCGATCGAGCGCGTGGTACAATTTTCACACGGGTTCGTTCTGTCAGCGCTCGGCTATACGTGAGCCGAGCTCTGCTTCAGAAACACAAGCAAAAAAATTCCTGTCGTTGTTGTCTGTTTGGGTCTAGTTCTCAACCTAGCCGGTGAAGGGCGCGACGGTTGGATCTCCTCCTCATATGGCCGCCAGTGTGTGTCCCTCTACAGCTATGGCGTCGTTACAAAGTGCTTTCCCGATTCTTCTGGCGCCCTGTGGCGCTTTCGCAGCAGGCCGAGTTCGACTGGTCGCCGGAGACCATCGGGGTGATCGACTCGTCCTTCTTCTGGGGTTACCTCATCACCCAGGTGCCAGGCGGGTTCCTGGCAGCCAAGTACCCAGCCAACAGGTGGGCGCGCCTTCCACTCTTTCCCCGTCTCATGTTTGCTCCCTAATGAAAAAAAAAAAGGGAACGCACACAAACCAGGGACAAAAGAAAAGACAAGCTCAGGACACGAGCGCTCACTCACAACTGAAGGTTTATTTTCATAAACCGCTCGTGAAATGGTTCGAGAAAATAGGCTTTTAGATGTGAGTGAGCGCTCGTCTGTCGTACTTGTCATTTATTTGACCTTTCTTTCTTTTTTTTGCGCTTCTTTTTTATTATGGATCAGTACCAACTGACTCCCTTCTCAAAATACTTCCGCATGTTTACTCCTTTTTCGAAGAGGAAGGAGCAAACACACGGCACGTCTTTAAACGCAAAAGCATCACCGAAAAATACCGAGATGTTCACGGCGTTCCTTTCGAAGATCGTAAGACTAAACTGTCACTTAATACGTCTAAACCGGTATCTAATCATTTCGATTGTTTAAGATACTAAAAAACGTAAAACTAAAACGGAGTAGCAAATCGGTGACCGATGGTAACACATAAAAGGGAACTAAACAGATGTTTGGTATAGTGTTCGGTTGGTGGTAACGCCGACAAACGGTCATCTTCTGCCGGCTGCTTACCGCCACTGAAATGTTTTGAACTGTTACCCCAAGACTGCAATGCGATGTGAATACACCTTTAATAAGACACCGAGCAGTCCCCCTCCCCTCCCCTAAAAGTAATAAACAAAAGGTTTGGATAGGACACTACAATGTATGAGGTATGGTACGAGATGTGGTACCAGGTGTGGTACGATGTGTTGTATTAAATAACAAGACTCGTCTTACAAAAATTCGTAATGTATGTCACTACACCGTTCCATGCAAATCCTACATTGCTGAAAGCAGTGATGTAGGTCATCAAGGGATAAGCCCTTCATGAGGCCCGTCACTTTTGCCTTCACACAATGCGGGTCCTGAGCCAGGAATGACATGGCCCGAAATGTCGAGAAACAGTTCATGGATCCCTCATCGAGACAACGCGCCAGCACACAAAGCCTTGTCAGTCATGTCGTTCCTGGCTCAGCATAGCATCACCGTGATGGTGCAACCGCTTAACTTTTTCCTATTTCCCAAGATCAAGTCTGGGTTGAAAGGAACGACGGTCTGACTATGTTGATGCTGTGAAGGCTATAGCGACGGAGCTCATGAAGGGCTTATCACTTGATGACCTACAGCAGTGGTTCTCAATTGGGAGTCCGCGGACCCTTTGGGGTCCGCGAAGGCATTCTAGGGGTCCGCGAAGCCATGCCTCATCAGTCAAGCACGGCAATTAAAGTTTTCTTTTTTCATATTTAGAAGAAACGTTCCAATTTTCGGGTGAGTTTTCACGTGTGGAATGTGAGACGTCTACTTCATATAGCCCTTAGATATCCATTTATTAAATCATTATCATAATTAGCCTATTCCTTTCCCTTCCTCTCACCACGAACGGGGTCCTCTGCCGATCCACAAGGGTTCCGCGAAACATCAATGGTTGAGAACCACTGACCTACAACACTGCTTTCAGCAATGGAAGATGCTCATAGAGCGTTGTAGGAACAGAGGAGAGGGGTACATAAAGGAGACAACCTCACCCTTGTGTATTTTTTTTTATAAATTATTTTTAAAGATGTATTTTGTTATTTAATAGCCATATCTCGTATGCCTAAAAAATCTTTACTTTTTTCCGTCATGAGACTTTGAGTTAGTAGGAATGTTTAAATATGCGTATTTTAGTTTTTAGACGTCCATCCCGTAAGAAAAGCATGCTTCAAAATTGCTGAAATGATTATCGGGGAGTAAATATTGCGATAAGCTTTTTTTAGAGGAACATTTATTTTGTTGCATGCGTGTCCTAGCCAGGAACTTAAAAAATGTTTTTCTTTATAAAGTTAGTTTTGATTTGAGTTAATAAATACCGTATTTTTTGGTATATAAGTCGTACCGTTGTATAAGTAAAAAAATGTTGGTCTATAAGTCGCACTTAAAAATTGGACGCTCGGCGCGGCGAAACTGCATTGATAAGCCGGCATATGCGTATTGCAATAGCAATATATGAGCTAGCGTGAGCCGGTTTCAATATCCTCAACAAAAAATGTAACAAGGAATATAACCACCGCGGCAAATTGGCGCAGTTAAGGTCCATATTTATAGAAAAATAACACATGTAAGTCGACATCGTTGTGTAAACGCACAAACAAACATTTCTCGAGGAAAAAAAAACGCGACTTATACACCAGGACTTACGGTACTTCTTGCGAGAATTAATTGTTGAAAACATCGTAGCGCTCATCTTGTTCGGTATTGGACGCTGTGTTTGTGCAGGGTGTTCGGGACTGCCATCGCAGTGTCTGCCTTCCTCAACATGCTCATTCCCGGCGCGGCCAAGATCGGCTTCTCAATGGTCATGGTCGTCCGGATTCTACAAGGACTGGTCGAGGCGAGTGCCCGCCCTTTCGCGCTTTGTTCAGTGCCGCGGCCACTTCAAACTGGCTCGACAACAAAAACTAACCTCCGTCATCCAAGTACAAATCAGCTACACGACGTGAGCGCTCAACCGCAGCCAAGTCGAAGCCAAAGCCGATAGGCCGCGTCACACAAAGCTAGGGGTGTCGCGAACTTTGTCGAACCGGATTTCTAGGTCAGACTTCGGGGTTCGACTCGGTCGAACTTCGGTTCGACAGAACTTCGACGAACCTTTCGCCAGATTCAACCGGTGTGACGCATGCGCAACAGTGTGGCCAGTTGGCCTTGGATACAGGCATGGTCTATGGCTAAGGAATGAAATTTCAGGGCAGCAGTGATTGTTAATTTTAGTTGATACAGCTGCAATTAAAATTAAGCTAGTTATTATACCTGAATGAAGATAATAGCTAATTTATCTCTACAGTATTAACTGAAATAACCAATCAGCGCAATGCCCTTAAGACATCCTTAGTATCATGCATCCAATCCGAAGCCAACTGGCCAGCACTCTCCACAAAGTGCGAACACAGTCGAACCTGGCAAAAGTTCGAAGGTTCGTCGATACCTGTTCGCACTAAAAGTTCGTATCACGACAAGTTCGAACCTGGTCGAACTCGACGCTTCGGCAACGGTTCGCGACACCCCTACCCATAAACTAGGGGTGTCGCGAACCGGTCGAGGTTCGAGTTTGACCAGGTTCGATCCTTCCGAACTTCTTGTAAAAGTTCGACAAAGGTTTCGACCCAGGTTCGACTGCTATGCGCATGCGCGACAGGCTGGCCAGTTGGCTTCAGATTGGATGGTGATAGGCTAAGGGATGAAGTAATGGACAGCACTGATTGGTTATTTCAGTTATTACAGTACCAAAAAAATTAAGTTATTAACCTCTTCAGTGATTAGAATTAGTTTCTTTTAATTGCAACTGTCCATAAAATTAAAATAACAATTTGCATTAAAAAAAATTCTCCAAACCTAGACATGCTTGTATCAAGGTCAGGCCACACTGTCCACAAAGTCGAACCGGTCGAATCTGGTTAAAATTTCGAAGGCTCAATCAGTTCCTCCCAGTCGAACCCCGAAAGTTCCACCTAAAAACCCGGTTCAACAAAAGTTCGCGAAACCCCTACAAAACCTGACATTGGGTCGTCGATCTCCTCTGATTGGCTGCGTTACGCGAGAGGCGATGTAAGGCGGTCTCGGTTGATTGGCCAATTCAACAACGCCTGGAGCGTCGAGCGTCGAGGACGTGATCGTTCTGATCACAAGCATTTTCCCATACGCATGCATCCATCCATCCATCCATCCATCCATCCATCCATTTCTCACCATCCGAAAAGCTTAAGAAAGGCAGGATGTTTGTTAAGCTTAAGGTTGAGCGCCCTTGGCTTCGTGATTCGTTCTTCAAAGTTCTTATCGACGAATGGCACAATCTCATTGGCTGCAGCGCGCTAGTACAATGCTCTAGTCGACGCGCTCTGCGTCTCTAAAGCAGCGGTCACACTGCGCATACAGGGATGGACGGATGGATAGATAATGGCTGTACCCTTTATAACGGGCGGTAACTAGCGCCACCTACATCGTACAAATGACACAGTGTTCGCTGCCGACATGATGACAGAATTATCTGCAGACACGCCTAATAGACTGTCCTGCAGACTGTCTTTTGTGCGACGCGATAGCAGTGCTATACCGCGGCTTTAAGCTGTCAGTTACCATAGAGACCCCAGAAGCTGCGAATAACCAAGCCCTTCCAGAAGACGGCGGGTTCGCTCGTCTACACGAGACGCGAATCCCCGTGCGATGCGTCGACGCGAGCCAGACGAGCACGATGCCATTTCCTGCAGGCCACCGCAAGCGAGAGGGATCTGTCCCCGGAGGATTTCCCCGGCGCTGCGCGCGGCAAGGGGATCTAACGCGAATGAACAACTTGTTGGGCGGCCGATGCCTCATCGCGTGACGTACCTCGAGTACGCCTCCCGTGAGACGAATCCCGAGTGGGCAGAGATGGCGCCTCGCTTCCTCGGTCTCCTCGCCGTATAGCGTCGGCTGGAGGGACGTGATCGACTGTTTTTTCCCCTCTCTAGACGCGGTCATATAGCGGTCGCCCGGACCGCTACAGGTCGTCGTGGTGGGCATTGTGTGCCTAGGGTTTGCGCGGTGATGGAGCGGACCATACGCGACGGTATCGATATTGCGGGAAAGAGTAATTTACTTATTCCCCTCAGCCAAAGCAACATGCTTGATCATGGAATCTCGCAGCCAGTGCTATTAGAGATCACAGTTTAATAACCAAGTTACAGACAAACGACAAATACTTCATTTGTCATCTGCCACGCCAATTATAAGAAAAAGGCAAAATAATAACTCTTCTTCAATAATAATAGTCAATTCTTGAAGGTCTGTAAAATAACGGGATTAGTGTCTGCTTTTCTTCATTAAGACTCTTATCAGATATGATACCGTTTGTGTTTCCCTGAGAGTCGAGTCCATTCATCCTTCTATTTTTGTACGTATGTACGTTCAGAATGCGTTTTTCTGCAAAATAATTGTGTACTTCGTCCACTCCCCTGCGATAATACCATTTGAATTCTGCAAAGATAATATGAATAAATAATTTTAACGAACCACAAAAAAACACGCCTTCCTCTTTTCAGCTCGGGCACGAAGGAGACGTACACTATGAACGTATAATGCACCTTCGTGTCAATTCACGCGACAGGGCAGAAATCTCTGCAACAGCCTGGACATAAACTCAAACGGATAAAGCACAAGTACCACCAGAACGACGCGCAATACCATGTAAGAACGCAATTGAATCTCGTACCCGCAACTGCAATCCACGAAAACCCAATGGAAGCAAGCGCAGAGACTCGATTTGTGGCCCAAATTAAACGGCGGAGCTGCGGTCGACCCCAGACGGTTCGGCGGGGATCGCCGCGTCCCCTACTCAATATTTCAACGGCAATCAATTCCTCGAAGCTGCCCGCGCCGGCTTCCAGGGTCATGTCTACCGCCGAGGAAATCCCATGGCCCTCGGTCAGCTGGCTTCTTTACTGCAGCGGCCCGGCCATTGAATGGCAATGAAGCGGCATACTACACACGAAGAAGACGCGGCGTTTGTTGCCGCATAGTTGCTGCCGCGTTCGAACACCGCAATGTTTCTTTCAAAAAGGAAACAGTTCCATGGTGCTCCAAAACTGTTACGCAGAATGAATTCCATTTCGTCCATAATTTAACATCGGTGTTCTCGTCCAGTGGAAGCTCTAAAGCGTCTAATTAACGATAAAACGTGCGACGGGTGTTACGACTCATAAGAAAGATGGTCGAATCTACAGCTTCTGACAACCTAAGAAACCATATACTTAATTGTGGGCTGGGATAAAGGATTTTTAGATTGGGATTTTACTAATCACATCTCGTTTAGTGGGCCAAAAAGAAAACTACTACACACAGTAGAAAGCCGAAAGCCTTCTTTCCGGTACCTAAATTTGAAGATATAGCGGACTATTTCTTCCTCCTTTTCCTTCGAAAGCTCTCCGCCTTTTCACAGTGACGCTTCCGCGGTGACCATGTAGTACGTCAGCCGGCACGAGCACCGCGTCACTCGGAAGTACACGCTCGTCAACGATCAATCCGTCGACGAATACTTGGATTCGCGTTCGCGGCGAATGAGTGCCCTGACGGCGCTTATCTTCACTCTCGAATGACAAGTCCCGTGGCGTGCTCAAAAAGCACGGTGGAAGCTTGAAAGTCACCATCGCATCCGGGGCACAAGCACGTCACGACCACGTAATTTCTCATCTCGCTTTTTGAGCTGAGACGAAAAGCTAAGGAGGAAGAAGGTGAAAAATCATTTCGTGGTCCATCGAACTTACGAACGCGTCAGCATATATGTCTACCACGCAAAAACAGTGAAGTTGTACAAACTTTCACCGCGCGACTTGCAGCAAAGTGCGCTCGAAAACAAAAAAAATGACGTCCGCTATATACATCGTTCCAGTATTTACAAGATCGCACAGACCAGCGTGAGAACATCATCTATTTTTTGTTTGCAATCATCCAATAAGAGCTCGGCGTTCTGAGGTCATCGCAACCCGCGTGCAAGGAGCAGACAAACTTGCACTCCGCATAGTAAGCTTGTGCTGGAGGCGGAGCTTGTACCGAATTCTTAACGTGTCTCGCCGTCCTGGCCTTTTTAAAGCCGCGGGAAGAAACCGCTAATGCATCTAACGAAAGACAGCCTGAGACACTGTCTGAGACGTTGTTCCTTTTCTTGTACGACGCTCTTGTCACGTTGGTCGCACGAAAACCGCCTGCCGACAAGTTGCGGAGCGTGCAAATGTACGAGGCAAACGGGCTTCGAACGCGCTTGAAGGCGCCTCAGCAGGTAGAGAGTTTTAGGGGAACCGTTTTTGCACTTCCGATACGGTACTATGGGCGCCCACCGGAACCAACTGCGAATGCGATACCGCGTGAGACTCGCACATGCGCAGTTCGTACCGGAGGGCCCATCGTATACCGTATCGGAAGTGCAAAATCAGTTCCCTAAAACTCTCTAATTCCGGCATCGTGTTTGCAGCCAATACGGTGTCTTTTGTACAATGTACTCGTGTGAGCAGTGTAAGTGCCGCTCTATTGTCATCGCGCTTTAGGAATTATGCGAATGTACGCAGATATATAATACCTCTCCTTGTGGAAGACTGACAGCGAAAATAAATCTCTCGTCTCTGAGTGCACGCGTTCGTCACTTTTCGTAGCGGCGCGTAAACTTGTAAAAAAATTTTATGTATTGTTTTTTTTTACTTTTTTTGTTTGGCGTGGCGTGCAGGGCGTCACGTATCCAGCCTGTCACGGCATTTGGAGACATTGGGCTCCACCTTTAGAACGAAGTCGCTTGGCTACCTTGGCGTTCTGCGGTAAGTCGACTTGGGAACAACCGTCGTTATGCGAATAATGCCGGGCGCGTTTTTACGCTCGAAGCCTTTTTGATTTTGGGGGTTTTATATACGACCTCCTCCCTGGCGATGGGTGAGACTCTGGGCATTTCAACGCCCGACCCTGCGTGGAAAGCAGACGACGTTCTTGCTCGCTTCGATTAGAGGAGTCGGTGGTTAGAGACAAAGCAGTAGCCTTCGCGTCCATCCTCTATCCATCCAATCAGAGCTCGACCCTCTGACGTCACCTCACGCTCTCACCTCCTCCTCCTCTATTTGAGTTTCGCTCCTTATTATCATCTCGGCTAGGGCCACTAAATGAGCCACGCTTAGAGCTAGTTTTGGCACTCCTAGAGCCACTAAATGAGCAGCGCTTAGAGTATCGGCACTCTGTTCACCGACACTGTCGTGGGCGCCGCCATTTTGGTGCTTGTGCAGAGCAGACTCAACTGCCGATTGTCATGATTCAAAAGTGCGACTTCCTCAGCTTTAAATTCGGTGTTAGGAGGCTCATGTAATATTGATTTGCTCTGTCGCGAATTGTTTAAACATTTGTGGAGGACGGAAAAGCGTTTCTTGTGATTTCAGAGAAAACTTGAGATAACTGGCAACCATTATTTTAAAAACCAAGATGGGTGAGTTTCGTTACACTCCGAAGCGTAGCTTATTTCGTGGCTCTAACCCCGCGGCAGTTTCGTACAGCATTCAAGAAAGAACAGGCGCAAGTGCGTGGCGTTAAAAAGTGAGCCTAGAGCGCCGCGAGATAACCAGGCTGTTTCTCCCATCGGCTTGGATAACACTGCTCACAGCTTGTAATGTGAAATATAGACCCTAATTTCGCTTGAACTATCTGAAAATGAGACCGACCGGAGAGATACGAGTTGGTTGGTATGATAGATCTTGTTCTTGGCCATAAAAAAAAATATGATTAATACTGTTGGGTGTTACGTTTCTGTTCCTTTTTCTGGGTGATGTGCAAAATCTCTAAGTCAGGCACGTAGCCAGGGGGGACCCCATGGCCCCCCCCCCCCGAAATCTTTTATTTTGCTGGGACCTCCTCTCTCCCCTCCCCTCATACAGCAGTTTGTCATGGGCGGCCCCCCCCCCCCCCCTTCGAAACGAAATCCTGGCTACGTGTCTGCTCTAAGTGTTACTCAAATGAATCCTCTGTACTTTCTCAGGTTCGTACGCCGGTGCAGTGGTCGGTATGCCGTTGTCGGGCATCTTAACCGACTACGTGGGCTGGCAGGCCTGCTTCTATTTTTATGGTGAGTACGCAAGGCCTGCCGCTGCTTCACTCTTCGTTCATAAACTTTAACAAGGTCGAATGAGCAGTCCAATGATATCTTCGTCGCAGGTTGCAACACGTGATACAGATTGACTCCGGCGTTCTTAATACGAAGCCAGATCGCACTTCAGCTTATGCTAACTCTAAGGAGAGCCTCCGATTTCTACTTGGGACAGTAGACGAGGTACCAAGGCGGGTGATTGGGACATTGTCTAATGTCCGAAACATCCGCCTCGGACATTGAACAGTGAACAGCATGGAACATCTTGGGATGATATTGCGTTTCGCTAAACAAACATTTTGGTGGCTGCATATTTCACTATCTAAAAAAATGAATGCTCTCATGTTTCATAAGCAAGTCTTGACCCTTGTGCAAAGGTTCCCAAACAATACGAGCCCGTAACGAATAACGCTCTGGCCGGTCTGGCAAACCGTCTGCGGTACACCACCTCCTCTTTCTTTTTTCTTGCATCTAGTTTTTCTTTTTCTTTTTTTTTAGCAAGGTTTACAACTGGCAAAGTTGTACCCCTTTAGTCCGATTTCTTTTTCTGCATCTTGATTTTTTGCTTCTTTTTTTGTTTTGTTTTTTCACAAGGTTTGCAACCGGAAAAGTTGTACCCCTTAGTCCAACAAAAACGTTTCAAACAACAGCTCTGAGAACCCTACTTGTGTTTTCCAACCGCCTCGTAGTGTACGTGATTGTTTAGATAATTGAGGCAAAATCTAGCGTCACCAGCTCCGTTCAAATTCTGGATTGTTTGCAGGCGTGTTTGGAGCCTTATGGTACGTCTTCTGGCTATGGCTGTCCTTCGAAAAGCCCTCCAAACATCCCACCATCACCCAGGCCGAGCTACTCTACATCGAAAACAGCCTGGGACAAGTCAACCTCACTACGCCTACGGTAAGAGCATTCACTGGTTTGTCTATTCATACGGAGAGTCATATGGAACATGTCTACTGGTATAAAGTGTAGGCTAACTGCAATACTTCGAAGGAACTAAGCTATTTGTTTGGCACTTGTGAAGAACTTTCATCGCAAATTAACGATTAAAAAAAAAACTTAAGCGTAAAAAGGGTTAACTGAAACGTGCGATTATTTCTTTTATCAATCTATGCCAAAATACTTACCATTGAATTCTGCGGCCGGGTTCAGTACCTTAAGGCATGCAGAGATGCCAGAATTATTGTTCTATAGAAACAAGTTGCTACACAAGCGCGACAGCAGTTCTGTAGCAACTAGCTACTTTGATTTTAAGAGCCACTCCTCCCGCGCCTTTCTCAAATGTCTGGACTTAGTTTTGCCGCGGTGCTTCAACCAACCAGGTTAACAAATCTAACACACATATCTGCTAACCTAATCATTATCATCACCACTACCATTTCATCATTATATTTTTGTTGCTTTCGAAGTGCATTACTACTGCGCTTGGAAAACAAACAAAAACGATGACCCTGAGTTAAAAACACGGCTCTTCAAAAACATTATGACGCCCAGCGGCCCCGCTTTCATCCCAGTGCATTTATATGCGGACCAATTCGAAGAACCCATTTGTTGGACGCATCAGAAGTAGCAACACAACATTCGCCACGACGCCGTACTCTCCCTAACGGGCGTTCTCCTCCCGATTGCGTATACGCCGACTTATCCCCAAAATGGGCGAATAATCTTTTGAGCGCGGCGCAGTCATCCCTAACGCTGCCTCCCCATTTGACTTGTATTTTTATTCCCTCAGTTTTCCCCCGAAAAAAAAGGGCATTTTGCGCGCATGCAACTAGCTCGAGAAATGCGCGCGCGTGTGTGTAACGAGGGGAAGGGAAGAAACTAAGGATGGCGCGGAAAGAAATGGGGAAAAATGGGGAAAGGGAATACATATTTCGAACATCTCAGGGACTCTGACGGCGGCGGCGGGGAACTGTTCCCTTTGATCCGGTCTTTGCGTACAAAACAAGGAAACGACACACAGAAAGACGCCACCTAAAAGGAAAAAAAAAAGGTGCAAAGACGGAAAGAAGGAAAGAGTGGAGAGATGGGGAAAGAGGGAATAAAAGGAAAAAGACAGAGAATAGAGACGTGGAGAGGGGGAGAAAGAAGGAGGCAGCGCCCACCTAAAAGCTTCCATTGGCTGTAAAAGGTTTCCAGCTTACTCCTTTTCATTTTTATTATATTTATTTATTTATTTATTTTTCAGCCTCTGCTCTTTTTGTTCTTGGAGAGGGATTCTGTCGTTACTCGGGTTTGGCATTCAGTAGAGTTCTTGTCCGGATGATGAAATATGGCTTGCGGGTGGAGGCACCTCGTATGCTATAGCCGACTTTCCGTGAGCCCATTTTAGTGATGTTTTATTGTTGTTGTTGTTTTTATGACGCCGCGTTTGTCAGGTTCACACGCCGTCTCGGAGGAACGGAGGTATTGCTTAAGAAAGCTGCGCCCAGGGAATCACTTCGTGAAAACAAAAAAAAAAGTGTTTTGTTATCTGGTATTTTTTACAATGTGTTTTCTTGAACTAACTCAAACACGGATTACGCATTCTCGCTCTTTGTTCTTAAAGCAACAGTTTGTCTCCGTTACGCTTTCGGCGCTGATGTATATAGTTTATATGATAGAGTCCCTCCAAGTTGTCTCATGGTCGCTTAATTCCCGTTGTTAGTTGACGGTTGCTAAGTGGCACTGGCAGCCCTCGGTAGTGGCCAGGGTATAATTAGGACTACTCCTGAGTTAAAAAAAAAACGGCATTATAATTATAATAACCTCGTTTATTCGGAGCTTCATACAATATAATTATCATACGTAAGCGGCACACGCGATTTAGAAATTGAAAGTGGACACCGGTAGTGTTGGAGAAGCTAGAAGTTAAACTGAAGAGCTCTGATCAACACTGTATATGCGATCGCTCGGATACATATGATGCCTTTCAGTGAGATAAACGGACGGCCCGACCATCTATCTATGAAGAGTGTGATTTCATAAAATACTGAAATGAGTTAACAAGAAGCGTGGACTTCAGTCGAGCTAATTAGTTTGTCAAGTTGTTTATTTGACCAGCTCGAATAAATAGACGAACACACATAAGAAAAGAATGGACGCACAAACCGTTGGGTACGTCCTTTCCTTCCTTACGTGCCTTAATTTTTTTTATCTCTAAGCTCATTACATAAACAAATATCAAGACACCTTGTTGCTTTTCTAACTATGACTGTAAACTTGCGGGAAAAAAGTCGCATTTCTTATACGGTGTAGGTTTAATTCGCGGGGAACCTATAGGCCACCTAAAATGGCGTCCAATGCAACTGTTGTCTTTAGAGTCAACAAAGACACGGGTTTCAGAGCGTGGTATGTAAACCGGCTTGTGTGCACGAAAACTGGTGCATATAAAGCGTTTACAGAAAAAAAAAGAAAACGGTCCAGATTTCCACTCTTTTGAAGGAGGGAGATCAGCGGAGCTGTACTCGAGACACGGCCGCAACGCGCACGCGCCCGTTTCCCGCTTCTTCTCGTCCGACACGCCGCCGATCGTGGATACGTCTCCGGCGAACCAGAGTCGGTCGCACTAGAGTAACTGTATAGGCTCTGCTTGCAGAGCCAGAGTATCGCGTTCCTTTTCCTTTCGCCGCCATCTCCGTATTGGCGGAGGAGTGGTCACGTGGGCAGAACTGGAGCCGACCTTCGTGCGGGAAAGCGGCCTTCCAGAGCGCCGAGTTTCGGGGGAACATATTTTCCGCTTTGCGTTCGAAAAATATAGATCCTAGACTAAAATCGAACGAGCCGAAAGCTTCCTAAGTCATTGAACATTATGTGCGTCAACTGGGTACAGTACAATCCTGTTTTTTCTAACGCGAGCGATGTTTTAGGACATCTGTTTCCAAGGTATGTGAAGCAGACGACACGGACGACGATCGCGTTGCTCGCATCTGCGGCTCTCGCGGAGTGATACGCGATACGCGACCGGCACATCCGGCCATCTTGGCGAGTCGGCGAGCTCTCGTTCGAAAGCGAGGGGACGGCGTTTTCATCAGCCGCTGCGTCGTTTACCGCAATGAATTTTGCATGCGCGTAGAAAGAGCCCCGTGAAAATGACAGGCTGTAGTGTTACGAAGTGCACAAATCGAGCGGACAGCGGCAAGAGCTTGTACCGGATTCCGACGGCGAGACACGATCTCCAAGAACTCTATTCGGGCGTCTCGAATTCGCGAAATGGCAAAAACTTTAGATAAAAAATAAAAAAAAAGTTGTACACTATTTTAGCATGAAAGTGCGGGTGCTCGACTTTCCTCAGATTCGCATATAATTGGGACGCACGAAGGTAAAGCACTGCTCAGTCTACATAAAACAAAATAAACTGTCTGCTAAAAAAGAAGAAAAAAAGAAGTCACAGGTTGAGCAGCGGCATCCGCTCTTCGATTAAACACAAGGGGAAAATAAGCAGGCCTGCGTTCTTTTGCTTCTTGCGATCGCTCGAGGGGAAAGGTCCTCCAAAAGTTGGGCAGACAGCGGGCTCACGACGCTATCTGCGTCCCAGCAACAGCGACTTGACGACTTCACTTCACACACGACCCGCGGAACCCGCGGGTGCGATTCTTGCAATCGAGAGGGAAACAGGAAACGACGGGAGAACGATGACGGCACATGCGCGGCTCGTCGCCGCACCGCCGCACTATTTTCCTTACGCAGCGCGCCGCAGCAGCCGCAGCACGCCACAGCGCGCCGCCTCGCGTCTGCGCCTTCGTGTCCCCTGCAAAAACCGACTGTGGCTTCCCGCAGCGCTTGGCTCCAGAATGGCACGGCACACGTGACGCCAAACGGATAATCCACGAACTCCCTCCAGAACCTCGCCGTCGCGCCCGGGCATTGTTTAGCCGGCGTAGAGTGCGGTCGTCGCCGGGCCTCGCGCTTGCGCTTGGCCTCCGTGGCACGATCGTCGTCGGTGGCGTTGGCCCGCCGGCGCCCTTTACATCGCTGGTTCTGTTCTCGGCGGAGGCTTTCCAGGCGAGCGATGTGCTCTTCTTTGGCAAGGGAGTCTGAACCGCTCGACGCAGTGGAAGTCGAGGCGACAGCGGCTTTGCGGCGGTTACGGACCCATTCGCGCTGCTGCGTACGTCGCCGCTCCTTCCGCAGCCAGTCTTCTTTCCCCGAAAGGGCACGCGGCCGACCCATCCTAAGTCCAAACCGAAACTGATAAGAGCGTAGGAAACAGCGCGCAAAACAGACGAGGACGAAGAAACACACGTGACGAGCGCTGCGCTCGTTACGTGTGCTTCTTCTTTGCCGTCGTCTTTTTTCGTGCTGTTTCCTACGATGAATTCCACCAACGCTCCGCCCAACTATCCATTCTTCTATGATAGCTGGAAAGGTTGCCGCCATCTACAAGCGACGGCGGCAGCCAGATTGGGTGTGTGCTTGCCGCCGTCGCTTATAGATGGCGGTAGCTGTCCAGGTAGGTTTGTGTCGACAGGCGTTTGATACCGGACACGATCCTGGGGAACCTAGCCCTTAACAGCTCCGCTGTAAAAAAGCACATGCTCGTGCCCGTGTCTGCCAGCAAACACGGGGCTTTAGTATGGTGCCTTCAGTGTGTGCATCACGCAGCAGTGATTGCACGCATAGACCTTTTCGCTAAATTACCCGAGCGTCAACAAGAGTGCCCTCAACGTAGCCAGCATACACGCGCCGCACCCGTTCACCTTCTCTCTATTAAATATTCGTAGTAAACAACCAAATTAAGACGTTGATGTACGCGGACGCTACACCCGCGCATGCTCCGTGAGCTTGAGTAATTTAGCAAAGCAGTCTATTCGCGTACGAATCCCGAACCACCTTTGCACCGCGTGATGTCGCGCTCAGGTTTGAGAAAAAACACGAGGCGGTATCCAGTCGGAACCGGCCACAGCGTCGATGCACGCGAAGCCGCGTCTCAAAACAAGCGGCTCTCGCGCCCCTGAGCGGCGCGCTTCGCCACGCTACCGCGGAGCGAAGCAAGAAGCCGCGTCGCAGGGGAACGGTAAAAAGGGAAGGTGGGGGTGGGGGAATCGCCGAAGCGGAGGAGTACTACGGCGGAGACATGATTTATGCAACAGCTCTCTCGGCGTCCCCGCCTGACTCCGTCCTCCGTGTCTCCCGCCTCGCGAGGGCCGGGTCGTCGCCAGACAAAAGAAAACGAAAAACGATGGACGTCGGGAATTTCTCTCCATATACGCCAACACGCGCGTTAGAAATGGGATTACGGGAACGACATGGGAATAAGACAGCGCGTGGGACGGCGGGCCACGCAGAAACTGGCGGAGGAACAAGTGGCAAAACGTGTAAAAAAATATTTAAAAAAAAGGATGTAATGCGTAGGACGCAGAAATGGTACGGTAAACTGTACTACCTTTGTTTTCTGTCGGCTATCGTAAAAGCACTTTTTTTTTTTTTTTTTGCAGGCTTCCAAAATTAGCAATATTCGTTTCACAATCATGTATCGGCAATGCAGTCGACGTCGGTCATGTGTAATTGAATCAGATTGGGGAGGGCGAGAACCGTAGCCGCTCCAACCAAACTTGGAAACGTCTGTTCGTTAGCGGGCAGATGAAATGTCATTCTCTTTTGACGGGCAAGATTACGGGCTACACTCTGAGACTATTCGGGGCGTCTGCTTTTCCGCACAGAGCACTTTAGAAAGTCAATCGCTGCAATTTACTGAGAGAGATCGGCGAACCACGAGACAGAATACATGTTTACAGCCAAAGAAAGATTCTGAGCTTGAACACTTGAGCAGGACGTTTCGCGCTTTTAACGTCACTTCTTGCGTTAAAGGGATTGTCCAGCGATATCTTCATGATCCCCGATTTGCCCGAAAATTTTGCTAAACACACCAAAGAACATCGCTGAATGGTGTATATATATATATATATATATATAAATATATACTGTATATACTTTTTTTAAAGTTATTGCACTTGCAATTTTGGTCCTCACCATGTTTTTCAAACTGAAAGTCTCTACTGGCAACAATGAAAAAGTGACATCATGAGAAGGCATGGGTTCACTCCTTGGACTGTAGATTTTGTTCCCAACTGATTCCGAGCATTTCATGGCGTCAAATGAATGCTTTGGGAGCTCGCTCCAGTACCCGCGCACCAGCACGTAACAAATGCTTCGCATAGTCAATTTTTTTAGACGGCTCGCTCAACTGGCAAGCCTGCCTCCCACTGACTACGCGGCGCTAAAAAATGCGGATATATTGAATGTTGTTGTTTTTTTGCACCATTTTCGTTTGCCGATTTCACAATAACTAGTACGAATTTCGAGAAAATAAATGGCATACCGGAAAGGGTAAACGCCGGGGATTCAGAAAATATAGTTAGTTTGGGTACCTCAAAAAATCACCGGAGTACTCCTTTACGGCTCTGCCATACTCCGACGTTGAGCGCAGCGCAGCGTAGCGGAACGTAGCGTAGCGTAGCGCAGCGTAGCGCAAAGACGGGCGCGTCTCACTGGACGGCGAGCAGGAACTCGATTATATGCGACCAATCAGTATCTGCAATTTGCGATCAATCAGTATCGGTATCTGCGACCAACCAGTTGCAAGCGCTGCTCTACGCCGCGTTTGCAACGCTCGACGTCTGAGTATAACAGAGCCTTTGCAGTGTTCACTGTTGTTGTTGTTGTTGTTGTTTTTTGTCTGAAGGTAATGCGAGTTAGGCCACTCTCGGAATTCCTTCCCGTAGTAGATGCACGGCCATTTTTAGGGTGTACCTTATAGTTAGGGTTCCCTGTTTTCGGTAAATGCCGATAAACACCGATAAATAACCCCCAAAATGTTCGTTTTTTTTTTTATAAAAAAAAACAGCAAAACTTCGATTCGGAGCTGTTCCTGAATAAGAAAATCCCGAGTTTGGAAAAAAAAAAGTAAATTTTTATCTGCAGCATTTTTTGTTTGTGTGTGTGAATCGGAACACAACTTGTAGAAACTCTCTTTGAAGTTGCTTCTTTCTTCCTGAACCACGTTCCTTGCGTCCGTCTCTGCTGTTGTCGGCACCGGGATGACGTTATTTTTTTTTTTTTCAAGTATTCGGGTAACGGGCGTAGGTTTCATACACGCTGGAAGAACAGAGGACACGGGGTAATTTGGAATCCCAAATTTAGTGACATGCAGTTGTTTTATGACATTATCCACAATGAACCCCGATTTATTGCCTGACACTGAAGGTAAATACCGAAAAACTAATTTCCGGAAGAAAATAATATTTACTCCCCCCTATCCCCCCCCCCCCCACCAAAAAAAAAAACTTTTTCATTTGAAGAAAAACAAGCCTCGAAAACACTGAGCCCTACTTATAAACATTTACAGCTCAAAAAAAAAAAAAAATATATATATATATATATATATATATATATATATATATATATATATATATATATATATATATATATATATATATATATATATATATCTTGTAGGGCGTGGTTTACGTTAAGGGTTGCAACGATTTTAAGATTAAAAGAATTTGCATTTCGTCATTTTTACGTTGTTTATCGTGTCGCGGAGGACAGAGAAAACATCTCCTTCATTAAAAAATGTCGCGATTCCGCTGCATAATCGCAAAGCAAAAGTCGAGCTTTTCTCCCACCTGCAGCCGCGAGTGGCAGCCGAAGAAACTACGGCGAGAAGCTTGCGTGACCTCGCTCGGCTCTAAGCTGCAGCATTAACGCCCGCTAATGTCAGCAGAGAGAGGGAGAGGAAGCGTCCTCCGAGAGAGCACATGGGTAGCTACACGGCACTCCGAATGACGTCACTAGGAGGGGGACCAGGTGTGACCCTGAAGACTGGGAGTGAGTGGAGGGGTGCCAGAAATGCCAATATTCATCCTTTTTTTACACAACAACTAGGACACGCAGGCGAAATCGGTTTTCTGTTCTTTACTTTAGAAGTGTCAGAGGGCAACTTCCACAAATGTTTGACCGAAGTCCGGAAATCGTTGCACCCCCCCTTTTTTTAAGGTCAGCGTGGAAGGAGTGGGGCTCAAAAAACTTTTAAGCTAGAAGGTTGGTTGGGGCAAGTAGGCTCAGTGTAAACAATAAATACAAGATGTTGATAACTAGCGGGCGTCAAGTGGGTTAGCTTTTAGTCAAGGAACACTGGCGCGGCCTCCTTGTGACGACACGTCGCGGTGGAGCCAACGTTACTAGATTACCTCAGTTGTGAAACTCCCGCGGAAGAGGTACCCCCTTACTCGCTTCAGTCCACCTCCCGTCGTTCGAAGCGCCATCTAGATTTTCGTTTACGAACTGTGTGTTCCATAGAGCACAATAGAGCGGCGTCTAGACGCTGCGCTTCGAAACGTACGTATTCCATAGAATACACTGCAGTTACCAAAGCAGCCGTCCGGCGCGTCGAACGACGGGAGGCGAGTCGTGGTGAGTGAGGAGGGGTACTGCTCGTGCATGCAGCGTCTATGAGCAGTTCTGTAAAGGCCGGTTCTCACATGCAGCGAAGCGCTGATGTAGCGCTACTCAAGTGCCATCGGCTACTTATCGTCTGCCGTGGAGCAACAGTTTTGACGGTGCGATACAAAGCTGGTGAACGCTCCTCTTCAGCACGCGCGTAGCGCGAGGTAAGCGCTATGCTTGTAGCGCTCCGCTGCATGTGTGAACAGGCCTTTACTGAGCTAATCTAATAAAGTTGGTTTACGCGGAGCCCAAGTTGGTCTGCTTCTTTTTGCAGGGGTTGTGGTGACGTCAGAATGACGCCGAGCTCTGATTGGCTCTGATAGAAGAATAGTGGGTAGACCTCAATGCTAGCCGCCTCGAGGTCTACCCACTATCCTTCCAATCAGAGCTCGTCGTTCTGACGTCACCGGAAACCCTGCGCAAGAAGCAGACCAACTTGGGCTCCGCCTTCTGCTGACGCTTTGTGCCTTCGTGATTCGATCTCTTCGTCGTTCTCATTCACTAATGCCGACGTCGCATTGGATTCGCGGCGATACTAAAATGCTCGTGAGTAACCGCGCACTGCGTTTCAATGATTCTAGGTTCCCCGCATCAAGACGAAAATTCGAGTCGCTGACAATCGCTAATCTCATTGGCTGCGAAGGAGCCAGTGATATTAGCCAGGAAATCCGCAGCCAATGAGATTAGTCAATAAGAACGGCAAAGAACGAACCACAAAGCAAGAAGCGTGAAAATTATAATGTACGTCCTGCGTTTCTTAAATTGTCACTGACTACAGTAACGGAACGTTATCATACTTTCACGTTCGCACCCCATAACAATTTTTTTAGAGGTGGAGCGCACGGAATATTTGTTGCCGCTAAAAGCTTGTTTTTCTCCCAGCCAGTGGCGCAAAAGCGTCCACCAGACGCGACCACAAAGAGGCGCCTTTGCTATGCGGAGCGCAAGTTCGTCTGCTTCTTTTTGCAGGGGTTGTGGTGACGTCAGAATGCCGAGCTCTGATTGGCTGTGATTGAAGGATAGTGGGTAGACCTCAATGCTAGCTGCCTTAAGGTCTACCCACTATCCTTCAATCAGAGACAATCAGAGCTCGGCGTTCTGACGTCACCACAACCTCTGCAAAAAAAGCAGACGAACTGGCGCCGCATAGCGTCCGCGAGACGCGACCACTCTGTTCTTCTGCGACGTTGAGCGCAGCGAACGCAGCGTAGCGCACAACGCGCGCCTTTCATTGGCCGGCGAGCGGCGACGCGATCCGTTTAATGCGCACGGGAAGCGGCGTCGTAGCGTCCCATCGTACACAACCCACGGGCATAAACTACCGTCTGTCAGCGTCTGTTCACGGCCACCGAAAAGAAAAGCGTTTGGAAGAACGCAACGTGACGCACAACCGAAACGCGACCTAAAAATGACCGGTTTTACCCGCCAGGAGCGCTGCTTAAAACTTGAAAACTACATCCCTATTGCCATATAACAAATGTCGACATTTAAAAAAAAAAAGTCACAATAGAAATAAAAAAAGCCATACTGTCATTCACGTGTGTGCGCCTGTATCGGAAACGGGGGAGAAGCGGAATCACAGTTCGCCGCCACCGACAGCGTAAGCAAATGAGATCACGTGACGAGTCCATTTGGGCCGGGATTTTGAGTGAAGCCGGGAACGGGGCCGCTGCTATATATGCGCGGTTAAATATACTTTCACCTTGCGCCAGACTGCAACGGACGCTACGAGCCAATCCCAGCCAATCCAACGCTACGAACTGACCACGTGACCCTGCGCCACGCGGGTTGTTGCGTCACTCCCAAGGTCACGTGACACTCTAACGGCACTTGAGTGGCTCCGATGGCTCGTAGCATGCGCTGGTGTGCGTCGTAAAGTGAGACGAAGAGCATAGAGAGTCCCGCGTCCGCTTTCTAAAACGCGGTCTGCATGCCTCTAGGCTTTCCCATTCTTTTTGTGTGTGTTTGCATTTCATAGTGTTTTTTTATTAGTTTAATTCAAAGAACCGGAAACGTGTGGCGAGGGAGAGGAGGAAGGACGGAGGGGTCTTTGTCGGGGGAGGTACTCGTCGGCACCATCTAAAGAGTCTGGCGAGATTGAAAGCGAAACGCGCGCACGCCGCGAGGAGGTCCGAAAAAGGTCGCCTCTAATGAAAATTAAAAATTTGTATTTTTTATACTTTGGGCTTTTTTCTCGTTTTGTGCGTTAAGTATGTAAGTGCATACATTCGTGCATTGCCAAAATTTCCATCCGGTGTCGTTTTTATTATTTTCTAGTGTAGTCATATTCGATGCATCTGATTAGCTTCGAAGTATACTCGAGGCGCAGACAACGTGTCCTCGTTCATTTATCTATTCTTTGAAGAAAAAAAATCTAGCATCTCATTGACAATATAACGGGGAAAAAAATAATAAGAGTACAGTGGAGACATGCAAGTATTCCTCAAATATGAATGCTAATTTCTCTGGCTTCTTGTAAGGAAGAAAAAAAAATTGTTTTTTGAAGTTCCAGTTACGTTGTTTATACGTCATACAAAAGACAAGGTCTTCACTGCGCACATGACGCCAGAATTATGTGCAGGTCGACGAGCCTCACGCATGCCTGAAGCGTGTCAACTGCATACACACGTATGTTTTGAACACGTCCGCGGAACGGTTTTTGTACGACCAAAATGTCTAAACAATGGTCGTACACATATTATAGGGAACGTATAGGGAATATAGAGAATTTTCTGCCTCGTCGTTCGTCCAGCTCCCTCCGTAGATAAGGTGCTTTGCGAGAGTTGCAGACGCTGCAGATTTCTTAGAGAACGCAGCCCTGTCCAAACACCGGGAAGTAGAATCTCGTAAAAAACAACTGGCGCCGTTTGTGTTTCGCTTCGTCGACACCGAGTGCTTCGTGAACCCGTGCCTCGCTCTTCTTCTTTCGGCAGTTAAAAACGACTCCCTGGAAGAGCATCTTCACCTCGCTACCGGTGTACGCCATCATCGTGGCCAACTTCTGCCGTAGCTGGACGTTCTACCTACTCATCATCTCGCAGCCCATGTACTTTGGCCAGGTCTTCCATTTCGAAGTGGACAAGGTATAGCCCCCCCCCCCCCTCCCTTCTTTTGTGTGAACGGATACTCACGATCTGTACACACTCTAGTATTTTGCGAGTCAAGAAATAAAATGCGGAACAAACCCCTCCCACCAAGCTCGCTGCTCGCCGTGATTGGTGGTTTTCTCCTTTCCACTCGCCTCCTCTCCGGCGTTCGTCTTGCAAAAGTGGAAAGAGTGACGTTAATGTAATTAATGCAAAGGTGCAGCGAGCTGGACATGAATAACGATAATAATACTTGGATAAGGGGAACAAGGGGGACAAACGCAAATCTCCCCTTCTCGAGGGATTATCATCGTTATTGGAAAGAGTGAAGGGCTTTGTGGCAGGAGCTTGCCCAGCCGCCATTCTTAACCTGCAACGGACTATACGAATGTGTTAGTGAAGTAAATCGTAATTTAAAGATTTAAATCGTGATTTAAATCAGACCGGTTTTAGTTTTACGATATAATGATCTCGATCAAACCTTTCTCGCAAATTAAAAAAAAATCCCCAAAGATATCTATACTTCTTTGTTTTTTAATGTACTACGTTTACTTTGTATTTAAACCAAAGAATCACCAAGCGAGAAAAGATTTATAACAGGTTGAATATTACAGTAAAGGCACGACTTTTTGCTGATGATTGTATATTGTATACCTACATAAACGATGATTCGGACCATGTTGAACTAAACGATTGTTAGCAGAAAATTAGCAAATGGTGCGAGGTCTGGCAAATGTCTTTTAATACTGAAAAAACAGTTTATATGTCAATAACACACAGTAGAGTTCCTTGTGTGTATAACTACCACTTGAAGAGTGAACCATTGTCTAGGGTAGATGCATTTAAGTATTTAGGAGTAACAATAACCAGTGATTTAAGTTGGAACAAACATGTTAATAATATAATAATAAAAGCCACAGCTAAACTCTGGTCACTAAGACGATCATTAAAAATGGCAACCACTGAAACTAAATTGCTAGCTTATAAAATTCTAATAAGACCTAGATTGGAGTATGCTAGTGAAGTGTGGGATCCTCAAACAAAAGGTTTAATACTGAAATTAGAAAAAGTGCAAAGGATGGCTCTACGTTTCATTTTTTCGAAGTACAGAAGACTGGATTCACCAACTGAGCTGTATTCTAAGACAAGTATCTCTTTATTAGAAGAGAGGAGAAAAAATAAGCGTTTAAAAATGCTTTTCGTGATTTTAGATGGTACACTGCAGATTGGTAAACACAGATTCATGAAACCCCATCTATCTAAAATCACACGTAATAAGCATACTAGGACAATCGAACAGATTCAACAAAGAATGTTTCAGGAATTCGTATTTTCCCTCGGACGATAAAGGAGTGGAATAAACTTCCTGAAAGCGTTGTTAAATCCAAAACGGTCTTGGATTTTGTAAAGTGTCTCCCATGGAACCAATAGATCTCGTGTCATCATTTTTGTTGTACTTTTGTGCTTTTTGATATGAGTATTAGGTGTCGTATAGTCCTTCATTTTTTGTCATTGTGTTCTACATGTATATTACATTGTACATTGTTTTTTGAACTCACTCCTATCATAGTCCCCGCTGGAGGACTGATAGTACTATGAAATAAATAAATAAATAAATAAACACGAGCACAAAGCCGTGGTCTTCCGAGCAAATCGAAACTGGGAGTTTTTTTGTTTTTTTCTACCATTTACTTTGTTCGCCAGTTACATAACGTCCTATTGCAAATGAATAAAAGTGCGAAAGAAAGAAATGAAAATTAAAAAAGTAACGCCCTTTTGCAAGAAAATCACAACACAAAAGAAAAAGAAAAGAATGGTTTTTTTTTTCACTAACTAAAACAAATCAAGCTATTTTTGTTCTACTAGAGCGGGGTTTACTCGATAAAAAGTTGATAATTAAACTGTACTTTAAATTTACTGTAAATTTTTCTTCCACGTTGTTTTTAGCAATCTAATTTATCAACCAATCTGTCATGTTTAAAAATACATCTAGTTAACAAAACCACTATGTTGTAGCCGCGGGGATTCAAATCAAATGTATCTGATTTTAATTAAATAAATCTGATTTCAATCAAATAAATCTTATTTACTTGATTTAAAGAAAAAAATACGATTTTTTTCCACCCTGCTGCAGAGGCTTCGGACTGCGAAATAAGAGGCTCCGTCATATTGGGTCGAGTTCGCGATGGCACAAAATGGCGGAAAGGCACTGTCGTGGCATCGCCGTTGTCAGGCTGCTTCAGCCGCGATGGCTAGACTGTCGGGAGCTTGAAAATATGCCAAAGTTTTCCAGAGTTTCGGCGTCTATAGTGGCGATGGAATTTAATCAGACGTGGGACACGCACGCTTAATTTTGACCACCGCCCTTTGTTCTACCATGCTATAAACGCTGCCGAACGCAGATGATGAGATAACGAATGTAACGCCAGTCTGAGTCTATGCTACATAAGGATATTAAAGGTCGCTTACATATTTACATAAGCTTATTTTTATTTTAAATGTGTTTGCAAATGGTAATCGATCAAATTTTACACCCAAAAAAGAACATGGATGTTGGTCGTGAAAATTTTACTTAAAGATTAGCTCCACACCAGGAATCTTGCTTTCGCTTTTCCGATCATGTAAAACGACGTAAGTCATCATTATTCGATTATTTAAAGATTATGAAAGTAGCCTTGCTATTCAGTATACTGATAACGTCCATACATAAATAATACATCGTTGATAGATAAAAGTCACTCTTGCGATTGAGATAGGTGCGAAAGATTCAGCCCGCGGAGCCCGAGAACATAATTAGTAGCATGCAATGATCCACTGACTAGTGCATGCTACCAATTACAAACGTTCTCGCTGAAATTTTCAGCAAAAAAATTTTTTTTCTCGGCCTCTAATTTAGGTTTAATTTCCGCAACTTTGGCATCAACCGCGTTACATTCAGACGGAATCTCGGCTTTCTGCACTGCGTAGTGTTAGTGGTGCATAAAGCGCGGGTCCGTTAGGGAACAAATACTCGTAATAGTAGTTTCAATCCAAGAACACTGAATTGTCTGCATCATTCGTAATCACGGCAGTCCAAGCGCGAATAACGCTCGACCGGCCCATTCGAATCGCGGGGTGAGAGAGCCGTATACTTTTCTCGTAACCATTCTGCACTTCGAAGTACAGCTGTACACCCAAATGCAAACATTCAGGGCTCACTCAGTGAAATAGGCTGTACGCTATGCACGGTCGACGCTCGTCACGCTGATGTCGATTCCCGCTCGCAGTCGGGACTGGTGGGAGCCCTGCCTCACCTGTTAATGACCATGGTGGTTCCGGTGGGAGGCCACCTGGCCGACTATCTTCGCAGACGCCAAATCCTCACCACGACGCTCGTCCGAAAGATCTTCAACTGCGGAGGTAAGACACTCCGAGCAAACCCGCAAACCACGCGTTGCTGGCAGAACGATTCGGCACGTTTCTGACATCGTCGAGCAGCCAATAATTAACGTTGCAGCAACTGCGTTGTCGGAAAACTCGCACATTCGACATCGTGAATACAACGTCGCAGCGGTTCGCGGTAATGTCAAAATGACTGAGCACATTTTTTTTTCTTTACATTGTCGAGCAGTTAATAACGTACCCCCTTCAACTTCTTTTTTTATTGTGGTCAACGAGTCTCGCACGTTTGTTTCTCCGCGGAACATCAAGGGGCTCGACCATGGTGATTTCTGGGTAGCTTGTAGAGCTCAGAAAACGACGTGGTTATACTTTGTTTCATTACAAGTCAGAATACTCGGTCGAAGACTAGAAGAGATACAAAAACAGACGCACGAGCTAAAAGCGCAAGGTCACGGTGCATTCACAGCGCTTGGTTGGTTAAGCCGGCTGATAACACACACACGAAAGAATGACCAACATTCGTGACATTACGCTTTTAGTACTGCTTGACTGGCACCATCGGCTCGTAACGTCGACTGCCCTCTGACTTACAGTGAAACGTATAGTATAGAAAATCCGGTCTGTGCAGGGACGATGAGCATGACGTTTCTCATGGAACCTGTTAGCTCTAGAGAAGTGTATAGGGGCCGTACCTATGGTCTACACTCTACACGGTAAGACCAAGGGACCGCGACGTTGCTGCCTGCTGCAATTGGTCAGCGGTGAAGAACTGGCTGACCAATCGCAGTAAGTTGCGATGTCTCGCGGTCTCTTGTTCCCGCTTGGCTCCGACGCACCTGGGCTGGCTGCACGTATTGAGTGGTGCTTGGACGCACATTAGCTTCGAGATAATAAACTCTAAACTTTAAAAAAAGAGAGAAAAAAGTTTAGAACTATTTGTATAAATACAGTGGAAAATTAGTCTACCTTTAAACATAGCATTTGGAGTCTCAACCGTGTGCAAGGAGGTTATTTGACCGTATGCGAGTCCTCGTGATAGTTTGGTCGGTGCAGTAGACATTTTGAGAATAACAGTCTTGCAATCTAATTGTCTCATCGAACTGTGTACCGCAGTCGTTCAGGGGGTAAATACATACCGCTTTGTCGTTTCACGCCTTTATACGTACTATAACACGAACGGCAAAAAGATTGTGCTGTCTCTATCTGCAGACATCGTTTGCCGCTAACGCGTGACGAAGCAAAGTTGTGAAAAACCATGTATGTCATCACTCGGCAAAGACACTCGTGTTTGAAGGCGCCCCAGCATACCCTATAGTTCTCGAATACAGCCATGAAACTGGTTCCACAAATCAAAACATAACCAGATAGATATTGCCTGCTTGTCTATGTGACTCGGAGGCTTCGCACGAAGACCATGCATGTACTTGAAAATAGTGTCAGTGACGACAGTCATTGTATGAATAGACTTCATTATCAGTCGTGATACGTGCTGACTGCAACGCACCGCGCCAATGCGCAGGGTTCGGTATGGAAGCCGTGTTCCTCCTTGTGGTGGGCTACACCCGAAGCACTCCGGTGGCCATCACAGCCCTAACCCCTAGCCGTGGGCTTCAGCGGGTTTGCCATATCAGGTGAGCCAAAGTCTCTACTCCACGTGGTATTTTTTTTTTTATAGCGCAGCTCTTAGGCGCCTGGTTTTGGCTTGAGCGGCGTCGGCGTAACCGCGCGATGCATTATGGGAAATGTCCCATAATGCACCGCGCGAGCCCTCCCCCCGGGGTCACGTGACCTCGGGGAGAGAATGGGGTCACGTGACCCCCCCCCCGGAGGAGATTGAAGGATGAGGGAGGAGGGTATACTCTCCCTCAGTACCCTTCCATCCTTCTCCTCAAGAGCTGCGCTCTAATTCGGCGTTACAGGGAGTTGTAAACGGTTTTCACTTTTTTTCAATACCACTGTTATACATTTTGTACCCACATCAACAGCCGCATAGACGTATTTCACTACGGGCTTTCAAATTCTAAAGTGCACGTCAGTTGTAGGTTCCATGCAGGCTTTTGGAACAGAAAAGTCACTCTCTCAGCAAATAACATCGAAATAAAAGTGGAATTGAGAGTCTAGGCATGCAAGCCCCGTGAAGCCTTCAGATTTATAGTTATAGACCCATTTCGAAAGTCACGTGCCGATTATTAGAAGGTCGGAACCACTGCACAGTGGCGGAACAACTGCATCGTGGAACGTGCAAGTCATTCCATAAGATAGCGAACGTCAGAGCGCGGCCAACACTACGAGTCGGCGAGCCAATCAGTGTCGAAAGTGCAATGTCACTGCGCTCATCATTTTTTTCTCAGTGTGCCGTGACGTTTTAGTCCGCCATTGTGCAGGGATTCCACAACTGCACTCTAAATAAAAAGGGTATCACCTTACACTGTTTTTTGTCCCATATAATACACCCCAAAACTTCAAATCGGCGTACAGCGGCCTATAGTCGAACAGACGGCCCCAAATTCTACGAGGGGCTTCATAACGGTGCGATATAACTTTTTAAATAGCTAAAGTACGTATCAAAGACCACATAAAGAAAACACTGAGTTTTTCAAGTAGGGCCAAGAAAAGCCCGATTATTTTATTTGTAGTCAGTAAAACGATACATTAGCTATTTTAATAAGTTGTACCACACGGTTATCAAGCCCCTCGTAGAAATTTGGGGCCGTCTATCTGACTATAGGCCGCTGTACGTCGAATCGAAGTTCTGGGGTAGTATTATATGGGACACGGGATGTAATAATACACCCTTTTTTCTGAGAGTGCGCCAACAGAGGACAGTATTTCGAAAGGGGTCTATAGACCCTTTCGAAATATGCTTACGTGCGCCGAATGTTAGAAGGTCGGAACCACTGCAAAATGGCGGAACAACTGCAACGAGGAACGTGCAAGTCATTCGATTAGATAGCGAACGTCGAAGCGCGGCCAACATTACAAACCGACGAGCCAGACAGCGTCGTGGTGCAACGTCACTGCGCTTATCACTTTTTTCCGTGGGTGTGTTTTTTCCAGTGCGCCGTGACGTTGAGGTTTTAGTCCGCCATTGTGCAGGGATTCCACAGCTGCCAACAGAGGACAGTATTTCGAAAGGGGTCTATTACGACGATGCACTTGGAAATGTTCTATTGCTGCATATTTTCACTTATACTATTATTACTTACCTTCTCGAAGCCCTCTGCTGCCCTCCTTGAAAACTGTTTATACTATTACATAGGCACATCATTCTTAAATACTCTTCTTCAGTACCTAGTCCTTATATGGGGTCACTCGACGATGAAGTAAACTGCTGTTGCACTTTATCATAGACAGCTATTCCTTTTAAGTATTCGGGAAGTACGCATTTTCAATATCAGTTGTCCGAGTGCGGAAAACTAGTGCAAGGTGACTCTAAACCCTCACTGTATAAACGTTTTGTTCGATGTCTGCGGGGTGCAGAAAGCGATCGCTTGCCTGATTGGCCATGGGACGTTTCAGGCTTCAATGTGAATCATCTGGACATTGCCCCGAGATACGCCAGCATCCTGATGGGGCTGTCCAATGGCGTCGGCACCCTGGCCGGCATGCTCTGTCCAATCGTGGTCGAGTACCTCACCGACAGAAAAGTGCGTACTTTCACCAAATGTATACAAAGGGTATCCTTAAAAGAAATGCACAGATTTAAAAGAAATGTGTTACGCCTGCAGTTCCTTCCATGACAACTGAGCTAACCAGGGGTTAGACGTCAGTAGAGCAAACGGGTTTTATCAGCTGCCACCAGTCTAACACCAACAAGGGTGAAGCTTGCAATTTATGGTTAGAATTATAGTGCAATTAAATGCAAAGGTGCAAGCGAGCTGGACAAGAATGTTATGTTTCAGATGCCTGTTATCATGGACTTGAATTGAGGTCGTCGGGGTCAGTTTTTTGGTTGGTGTGAAAGGTTCAATTTGAGATTTCGGTGACGGAGTGGAGAGGAGGTGTTTTGGCTTTGGAGATGAGGGTCGTGGTGTATATATAAGAGCGGTTGTGTTCAAATTAACTAGAAGCTGTGTTTGAGACTTGTTGTTTTATCCGTTTTTTTATTTTGCCGTGTCTCCGGTTTTCGATGGAAGTTCTTCACCAGCTCGCGTGTGCTTTTACCCTTTCTTCAGTGAATACTTTCCCCATAACATCGGACAGTCAATGATACAGCCTTGCCTCAGGCTACGAGAGCGCGTGTCTTGAGCGCCGACTAAGCTGTGCACCCGCACTCTTCCTCTGGTCGAATAATGCCACAGAAAGTTGTTCCCGAGTAGACACGGGTCGCAATTTTATGTTGACGACTTGGGCCGATCCTGCTTAGCTTCCACCACGGCATTTCTTGACGTCGATATACTACGTTTCTTTTTTCCTTGTAAAACATACATCCTTCATTTGGCTCGTGTTCCAGATCACAGTCGTGTTGAAAGCTTTTTGGAGCGTATAACCTTCTGAAATTACACTCGAAAATAAATACAGTGCGTCCATTTTCCCGGCAAGCACTTGGTGGGAGAGCCAATCACTGCAATCTACTGAGGGAGTTTGGCGAATGAGAAAACCAAAAACATGTTTAAATAAAAAAATAAAAACACTGTGGCATTGAGCATGGGCTAAGAAAACGACTGAAAAGCCGTTTTCCCTGTAACGCCGGATTAGAGCGCAGCTCTTGAGGAGGAGTATGGAAGGGTACTGAGGGATAGGTGACTTCCTGAGGTCACGTGACCTCAGGCGGGGGTCACGTTACCTCAGGGGTGGGGGTGACGTGAGGGTGACTCTCATAACCCTCATGAGGGTAACCTCGTGAGGGTAACCCTTTGAGGGTAACTAACCCTCGTGAGGGTAACCGTTTTGAGGGTAACTAACCCTCGTGAGGGTAACCCTTTGAGGGTAACAACCCTCGTGAGGGTAACCCTTTGAGGGTAACTAACCCTCGTGAGAGTAACCCTCGTAACCCTCGTGACGTTATTATGGGAAACTTCCCATAATGCAACGCGCGGTTACGCCGACAACGACGGCGACGCCGCTCAAGCCGAAAACGGGCGCCTAAGAGCTGCGCTCTAAAACGCCTTATTTCTGTGCAGCTCCATAAAGGAGACGTGGCTTCCCTCTGGGAGAAGGTGTTCCTCATCGCCAGCCTGATTCACTTCGGCGGTGTCGTTTTCTACGCCATCTTCGCATCCGGTGACAAGCAGCCGTGGGCCGAACCTCCGCGCGAGGACGAAGGCCCCTCGTGGAACCCGCTGGAGAACGCCTTCAAGGACGACGCTCCCAAGAGCCAAGGTCCGCCGCAGAGACAGGCCTCGTACGGCGCCACGGCCGAGACCAACTTCCCGGTATACGAGACCCGGGAAGAGAGGGTCCAGGAACCTTCGAGGGACTTGTACGACCAGCGGGACTTCTAGCAGCGCGGTCCAGACGGGACTCGGCGCCGCGACAGCGACGAGGCGATGGGACAAGACCCCGAGGCCAGGGCGGTGAAGACGTCGACCGAGGCGCGTACTGGGCACACGGAACGGTCGGTCCGTTTCCGGCGTGTGGGTCACGGGGCGCTGTGAGGACAAGCACGAGGACTATCTTCCGCCGGTCACTGGCCGCATGTGAAATGCAGAGTGCAGCTAAGCCTAAACCCCTTCGTATCGCGCTTGACCTCGCTGTGTTGGTGGCGGATCTTCGAATACGTTGATGACGCATCCCGCGTGTCTGTACGCTCAGGTGGCTATCAACGGTGTACCAAGACAACTAGCGCGGTATCTTTGCCGCGGCTAGCTGTTGCGAAAAAGTATATCTTGAGCCGCGGACCACAAGAAAGAACTCTAGGAATACGTACCAAAGCGCTCCGGAGCGATTTGCTGCGTTTTGACGTCACCGCATCATGCTGGTGGTCATGACGTGACGTCATCGTTTGATGCTGGTGGTCGTTCCTGAGTGTTCTTGCCGAAGGAAACGAATTCGATGATGCAGAATGCATGTGGCAGAAGGTACGCGCTCAGCTGCAAGGCCACGAGAGACAGCTGACCTGACCTGACGTCAGCCCAAGTCGTCTTCACGTTACCGGAGTCCGTATATGTGTACTATACACCGATCGAATATATCAACTAGCCTGTCAAGCGTGAGACGGGGTAAAAATGTGGCCGCGCATTGCAATTCTTAAGCCGTCAGTGACCATAGCTTGCAGTGCCTCCGACTCTCGTGCGATCCTCTACGAAAAGAAAACAGGCAATAGAGAATACTTAAAACTCAAACACGGTTCTGAAAAAAAAAAAAAAGATAATAATAATAATAACCGAGACATTTGTGGCAGAAAGTGACAGTTTGGTCGGGCGCCGCAGCTGCCGCAGATCGGTAAAATTACGGAGAGCGCACTTACGTTACCCATAAAAGATGGGGCGTCATGCTAGACGATGATGACACTCAATGCAACAACCGCTCTAAGACTTTTAAAGACGTCTACTCAAGCCCGAAAGATGAAAGGCAGCGGCACGTCCGTACGTGTCGGCAACGCGGGCGAAAACAGAGCGGTGCCACAACCGCGCTTCCGTGTGAATGGTCCCTAAAATCCAAGGCCACATAAAACAAAAGGGAAGTATTCTGTTACCGTTTATTTTTATTTGTCAACTGAGCCGCCAACTCCACGACGGTGTTGTTCCCCGAACGTCTCTCTGAAGCTCGAACATTTCAGAGGAGCCCTGACCCCCAACTAACGGCACGGTAAAACTATATAACAAAGAACTGTGCGTGTGACAATGTAATGAGCTTTCATTGACAAAGATGTTCGAACACCTTAATTATGGGGCTTTGTCTCCCGCGAGATCTTGAATAAGTTGCGAAATACGTCAGGTGCTCCAAGCAGCTCGATTGGTTCCAAGATATGGCGTCACTAAAGGCCAGACTAGGATACTTATCTTAACTTGCCATTGAGTAAACAAGTTCATGAGTAAACAAGTTCTAGTGTAAATTCAACGTGAGAAGGGGACGGATTGCGGCTTACGGCACGTAGCCAGCATTTTAATTTCTAGAGCCGAGACATTAACAATTAAGAAAACAATCGCCATCTAGTGGCGAACGATACGACCCTCGACGACGACAACGGAAGGCGTGTGTCGACAGAATAAAATACTTCTGTACGTCAAAGTACGAAAAAAAAAAAAGGATGGAAACGTATACACAGAACGTTTTCGACGAGTTTACTTTCCGTTGACTGCAGCACGTCCCCATACACGTTAGGTTTCGACGGTTGCAAAGCAGACATTGCGATGCTGCGCCGTTTTTTGGAGACTGACCTCGGCCTGAATCGGTGTCGCTGGACAGACGACTCGGGCAGGTCACACAATTGGTTCCGATTAAGCCGCGGTAACATGTCGCTGGTGCGTCGTAAAAAAGACGCTGTGTTCGCAGCAGGGACGCCTCACGCAAGTTCGAACATGTCTGCAGAGTTTTTCTCGTAAGATGAATGTGACAAGACAGTCGTACAGGGAACAGACTGTCCTTTGTATGACGTATCAGCAGCGCGAGCGCGGCTTTAGGTTATGCTCACGCCAGCAATCAGCCAGGAACGACGATGCAGTATACGTGCGGCACTGCGTTCTGCTCATGCTATACGACGACCCGCGCAGCGCGTCGTACTCGGCAAACTCGCGAGGGTTGCAGACAACCGAGCCTTGGGCGTTGCTTTCACCTCCGGACACCTTAGGCCTGCAAGAGTGGTTGTGCCATCGCAGTTTTTTTTCTTTATTTATTTTCAACCAGTTTTCAGTGTTGAGGTGTGCCGAGCTTCCGAGAATAACCACTCCGGTTGGTCAAAACGTCAGGTAGTCTCAGCGTAGCGTTACCGCGCAGGGTATACCGCCGGCACGGACGGCAATATTGAGCTTTATTTGGAAGAGGGGCCCCAACATTCTGGGTCCCCCAAGCGGTTTGGGGAAGTCGCACGGAGCATGCGCAGACCATCTGCGCACGCAGAGTGCGACCCCCAAGCTGCTTAGGGGACTCGGTGTTGGGGAGCCTCCTATTCTAAAACTTGCTCCTGGCACGCTCTGAAGAGCCAGCTTGGATGTCGCAGAGCGCGCGCTCGTGGAAACGGTGCCGCTCTAGGCGGAAACCTGCGGTAGCGCTATGCTAAACCTTCCTACAATTAGAAAATTAGCTACGCTTAGAGTATCGGCACTCTGTTCCACAATATTGTTGTGGGCGCCGCCATCTTGGTGCTTGTGCAGAGCAGACGCAACTGCCGATCGTTGTGACTCAAAAGTGCGACTTCCTCAGCATTACATGCAATGTCAGGAAGCTCAGATAAAGCTTCAGATAACTGGCAACCATGATTTTAAGCCACAAGACGGGCAAGCGTCGTTACTCTGAAGCGTAGCTCAGAGGCTCTGGCGTAGCTTACTCAGTGCCACTAGGGAGAGTAGGATTGGGGGGGGGGGGGGTAAAATGCCATTTGTACACCATGTTGAAATTACAACTCCCGTACACTGCGCGGGCTAGGAAGTAACGTCTACTCCATTAAAGGGTGTTTCAAGCGAATGTGACCACAGTCACGTTATCTTGCAGTCAAACTTCTACTGCGTAAATATATTTAAACAAAATTTTTTTTCTTTTTTAAAGGCATTTGATATGTTGAAAGGTCCGCAGAGTAGACCGGTATCAACACCCAGTTTCGTTACGCAGCTGCTGCCTCAATGCATCGAGGGAACTTAAGTCTTTTTTTGCACGTGGGACAACCTCATTGAAGCACTGCGCGTTCAGAGCACGACACGGCACGAGGAGTCTGGGGAGCTGTTAAGGCCTAGTTTCCCCAATTTCGTGTCCGTGGACAAATCTCGACACAACCCTCTGGACAGCTACCGCCATCTATGAGCGACGACGGCAACCAGACAACCGGTTGTCTTGTTGCCGCCGTCGCTCATAGATGGCGGCACATGTAGTACAGCTCCGCCGCTCTTCCTTTTTCGCCAGAGGGAAAGGCGGAAAGGTTTTTACAGCGGTGCTGTTATGGGCTAGTTTCCCCAGGATCGTGTCCGCCGTATTAGAAATGATGACACCGAGCTCTAAACAGCTACCGTCATCTTTGAGCGACGGCGGCAACCAGACAACTGGTTACCGCCGTCGCTCATAGATGGTGGCAATCTTTATTTGGAGAAAGAAGAGAGGGAGCGGAACGAGCGGCGACTTGTGCAGATGCGCGAATGGTTCCGCAACCGGCGCGAAGCCGCTGTCGCCTCAAGTTCCACTACGTCGAGCGCTTCAGATTCCCTTCCGAAAGAAGAGCAGATCGCTCGCCTGGAAGGCCACCGCCGAGAACAGAAGCTACAGCTCCGCTGCTCTTCCTTCTTCACCAAAATGTAAAGGCCGAGTTTTTTTTTTTTTTTAGCTTTTAGTTAGAATTTACCGATTTCGTAAGGAACAGGGTGCGGCAATACTTCGAATGGAAGTTGTTGGAGCGCTTCAAATGCACTCTTTGCGGCCGTCTAGAATTATTAATTTCTGCGATCAACCCGTCGTTTGACTGGAGCAGTATTAACGGACTGGGCACACCTCCCGCAGCTTTCTAGTTCCAGCCATGTGTATATGCGTCAGTGTGAGCGTGGAAGCACGAAGCAATAGAACCAGCACAGGGAACGCACCGCAACGACAGCGAGAAGTCAAGCCCTCGCAACGTTCTCCTGCGTCTCTTAGTCTTAAGCCTTGGAGACGACCTAGCCTGCGCAAAAAAGAAAAACGGTGGTTCGCGAGATGCATGACGGCCATACACGAGCGAATAAAGGAATAAAAGGCCCGCTCACGCAGGTGACGCGTGCCTGCCATTTTAGGAAAAGAATTATAAATTCTCTAGCGTTTCTTGTTTTTTTTTTTTTTTTTGGGGGGGGGGGGTGGGTCCTGAAGACGGCTACAGTCTCGTGTTGTAGTTGTGTCGATATGATCGTGTGGGGTCTTATGTACACTTCAAACCTCTCTGTTCTCCTGCTGCGAGTCGTAACCGCACACTACGTTTTTTTGCTGCGCATAGTGTCACAAGTTATAAACAAAAAAAAAAACAACAACACGAAACCGCCGTAAACAAAGCGTTGCAAGACGCAACTGCAGCAATCTGCAAGGCTCAGGAAACAACTACAACGCGGAAGGGTTCTGAACGCGATACGTAGTGTGAGAGTTTGAACGTTTTCAAACTTGAAGCTCGAGACAAGAGAAGACAGCAGTGCCCTTTATTTTGTTTCTTCTTCCTTTCGTGCCTCGAGGTTCAAGTATGATGCTTTGGCAAACCCCCTGTCTGAGTTACCCCAACACTATTTGACCGTTCTTACCCTTTCGAGAAAAAAAAAAGTGTGCAACATTGTTTGCGTATAGTCGTTCGTTGACACACGCACCACAGTTTTTGACTGCAAGCAAATTCGGGTGATCGATGTAGCCGCGGTTGTCGCATTTTGTCAAACGTTACGAATGCCCATTTTTTTGCAAGCTGTTAGGATTGTTGTCGGACTTGTGCGTATCTGTCTAAATGTTTTATAGCCGTGGATGTGTTGAAAGACGTGTGTATAATAGCTCTCTGAGATACGTTTGCGTGGTGCTAACAGGCCGTCTTGCTAGTGGACTGATGGGCGATGTACTTACATGGGCATTTGTTTCTGCTGGATGCGAGATGTACCCGAATACTTAATTCCTTTCAGAGTCGGAATTCACAGGTGCGAGTGTTGGCTGATAAGGTCCTTCTCTCTTAGAAAACACGATGCAACTTTTTTCTTCTTTTTAATGGACTTATTATGGAATTATCGGTTTCTAAACATGATCGTCTCCCATATACCCAGACAATCGCCATGACTGTATAGATATCCTTAATGATGGCGTCTTGTCGCTGTTCTTCAGCGTTAAAATGCAAGTTTGAGTTCTGTGTCCTTGCACTTTAAAACAGCTGCACCTCGTTCCTTGTTACGAACTACGTTGCCGAAGGCCTCCTGTCCCGACCCTAGAACCAAGTGCCAAGTGCGCAAGCGGATCTCGAAGATCTGCAATGATAGCGCAAGACCTTAGCACAGTAGACTCCCTACGCCCGTGGCCGATAGTTGTAGAGGAGGAACCTGTGATACCGGCCCGCCCTGTTGCATGTCCGAGCTAAGCACACGTGACGGCGTCACGTGTCCCTTAAAAGTAAGGCGTCCTCCGCACGTACAGGGGCCCCTGGACCTCTCAAAGACCAGGGCCTGTGCAATAGTTTCACCGTGTCAGTTCGTTTGTACATGCACCCAGTGTCTCGTGTGGTGTGCGATGACCGACCAGAGGCAGCACTCAACTCCCAGCACAGTCTGTACATACCCGAACCAGAAATGGTGGACGACAAAACACAATCTAGGAGACGACCGACACCGGCCATCAGTATGTCCTCCTGTCCTAGTCACACTAGGGAGACAAACAGAAACGACCGACACCGGCAAGCGTCAAGCACGTGCACCATGCACGCGAAGGTATCTTGGCACTGTTGCCATCCAGGCTGCAAGCCTGCCTAATGTACCTTTGTGTGCATGCTGCACACGCTTGAGGCTTGTAGGTATCGGTTGTTTCTGTTTGTCCTTCTTCTAGGGCTTATCAAAAGCATCAAGGTAGCAGAAGCCAGAAGGAAGAAACTCCAAAGGAACCTCTTGGTTTCTTCTTGCAAGATCCTTAGGTTACTTTCAATGCTCATCGTTGCATCTGATTATTCTGTCCGAGGCAACAACCTTAAAAGCATTTCTGAATTCCGATCTGGAGGCACCAGTCTGGGGATATGCACCAGGCAACTTGGCAGACATGGACAGTCTGTCGCTATGCTGTAGTTCGACTCCCAGATTGTGGGTCATGCCATATAGTATTAGATAGAGTAGAGTAGCGATGGTAGAGGAGCGAGTGTGTAAATATGATTGTTGAGAGACATGACTGTGGATCAAAGCTCTTGATCGGGCTTGGAGGACTTGTTTCTCGAGAGAAGTCAGTCCTTGTCCTGACCTGGCTTGATCCTGTGTATGGTTGAGTGCTTCAGAGAAAACTACTATAGACTCGCTAAGAGGACACAAACACACAACCCAGAAGTCTTTCAAGTTCACTCTCACTAAAATATCCGCTTCTACCGCGCAAGACAGAGGTGCTAGAAGGTGGCGTATTATAGTAAGAGGCGGTAGGTGGCTGTATGTTTGTAAAAGCACATCACATTCCGTTTTTGCGTGTCCAGTTTCAATGGTTTTTGCTCTTCGCTCGCTGACCGGTTGGACGAAGAAACCTGTGGCTCTGGATGACCTGCACATGGCAAATCCTCAGGTGTATGCTACAAGATAAGAGTTTAAGGAACTTCCAATAGGTGACTACTTGATGTCATAAAAATTACTTGCGCATACTGGAGCACATAAGTGATCTATTGAATACTTTCAATCCTCGTGGGCCTCAAAGATGGCAGCATGCCTGTAGCTTTTCATGCCACCCATGGCTTCCATGGCATGCTAGAAAGAGCCCCAGAGATTGGGTCCCTAGTTGTTTGCACCCAAATATATTCTTTTGTTCAATTGGTGGAACCAAACCTGAACCGGTTTGTCAAGTGTAGGAGGCTTGTCAATAAAACGCCGCACTTTAGTTTTGTGTAGCACAATCAAGATAACAAATAATTTCACATTCCTCCTCACAAATTAGTACACCTAAAAGTTAACACGCTGGTCATTGTCCGAGTGCGCTAATATGATAACCGTATCCTATGGAATGCTGGTGGAAAGTATGCGGCCAATCCGCACACCCTGTTTCAGCCCCAAACCACAGCCAGGTACAGCTGTGGTGCACACGTTGGCAGGTAATATGAGTCTTCTGTTGATGATTAGCCTTGAAGAGACATCAGAGCTCACAGAATGCTTCGAGGTCGACGAGCTCCAGCACGACTATCGTTTCCAAGCCTTGCATTGTCTTCAATTATATTAGTCTGTGTTAGCTGTTCTCGTCCAGGCCGCACGCCAGTAGTGCGCGATGAATTGCCTTGACACTGTAAGACATACACTGAATCAATGTCTCTAGGGTAAGACTGTGAGGGGCGCAGTTCCCGCAGTCGCGTCGAGAGAGCAACGAAACAAAAGCCTTCGCTCCTCCAGCGAACTCTTCTCCCATCGAGGTTTAAAAGCAGCAATGGAGTCGTAGCGATCCAGTCTAAAAGGGAAGTTCCAACGGACGCTGTCAAATAACTATTTAAGCTCATCGGGGAATACTGTTATATACTGTACAGAATGTTCTTGAGCTCCGTGGTCCCTCACTGGGAGGTGTCACGTGGACACTCTCGTTTTCCCTCTGCACGTCTGTCGTCGGCCAATCGCCGAAAGGAGAACCGACAAAGTCAATACCTTCTGCCCTTACCTTTAACCGATATGCAGGCACGGGTGAGACAAGATGGCACAAAATCTTAATCTCGCATCGTTTCAGTGTAGTACGATAACCCCCGTCTTTAGTGAGATATTTGTTGACCAGTCTACAAGCTCGGTAGTTGGGACACACGCATTTCGTTTTGAGTCCTCGTCGGCCAACACTTGCACTCGCGAACTGGAATGTTGTAAAGAAGAAGCGAATGGATTGGTGTCCTTGAGAGTAGCGCGTGGCGGTCGTGAACTTGTTCCTTGCGGTGCACGAGCATAAATGAAAGCGGCTGTCATGCATCCGAGATCCACCATCGGAGCCACCAAGTAATAAATGATCACGGAGATTGGTTTATGGCCTAGTCTTACAAGTAATAAGCAACAGTTGTTTAAAAAAAAAGTGTCTAGGTGTGTACGATATTGTTCTCTTTTTTTTATTTTCTCAGACTGCGCAAGCAACGTGGTTGTTATGAAACACATCAAAATAATGTGATAATGTGAGTATACTATCTAATTGCAATGGTTTGGATGTTATTTAATGTGTACATTCGCTGTATATACGGTGTACTTCGTTCATTATTACGACTCATCCGTGGGAGCTCTTGATAGTTGCGCATATTACACGCGACCTCCGGTCGCAACATTGTCTCGTGCTTCGGTTTGTTTAAACATTGTCTCTAGGAAACTGTTTCTTGTGTATGCTCCCGTTGTTACGTCATGCTTTATTCTAAGAGGTCTGTTGAAGCCGTCATAGGTTTTTATAAGGACGAGCAGGTAGCTACGAGATTTCCGTCATCCCGCTGGCCATTGAGACAGCGCGCTTTGTCACACGTTGGCCTAGAACCCGGAGGTCTGAACGCTCCACCAGTTCTGTTCTTAGACTGTATCCCAACATACTGAAACACTGCAAAACAAACAAAAAAAAACAAAAAAAAATCTTTGACTGTTGGTGTTCATGTTGCTGTTACCATAAAGGTTACCTTTTCCTTTTTAGTGAAAGCGCTACTACCCATCGCAGGTCGGTCCTGCACATCTAATTTATGAGCAATACAACCTCTCGGTGTAGGTGCAGACTATCTCAGCAGCCATTCAATCATCGGAAAGGAATGCATTAAAAAAAATACATATATTGTGTATGCCTTGCCATTCTGTTCACTCCCTTGAATATCAAAAGCTTTTCGTGGGCTGGTTTGCAGCAGTGGGGACAATCAGAAACCGAGACAATGTCATGTCGTTCACGGGGGCTCCGAGCAAACCAGCAGCTGATTTCATCCCCCAATGTCTTCGTTTCTCTGACCCCACCTCTAAATGTGTTTCAGAATGAAAACAGTTCCCCTCCCTGTCTGCTACAGATATAATGCAACCTTGTGAATACAGGATAAAAGAAATGTGGGCTTTATGTGTGGAAAGTGACTTGTAGGACATAAAAATAATAAAAAAATAAACTGAAGCTATGTTTCAAAAGATGGAAACGTCTCCACCAATCTATTCCTTCTTCCAGCCACAGACAGCAGGTGCTACAAGATCACGCCAGGTCGCTGCGTAAGTGCGGAATGTACCTAAATACCTTTATAAGTAAAAACATTGTTATACATTAGTATCGGTAAAGCATATGCTGCACTTCATGCTATGCCGGGAAGATCAATGCAACAGCATGCCAAAACTGATTATGCTAAAAGCTCGTGCTAAGTGTCATCATTCCCGGTTTTATAACGAAGAAAGAAGCACGAAGACAACACGGACGAAATACTAAGAAAGAAAATATTTAAAAGTGGACCAAAAGCACTTCCTACACTATATAATTAAGATTTGTACTGCCACTGCTAGTATAACCACAACGCAGTAACTCGTAAACGCCCTCAGTTGAAGGAAGAGGTTAAAACCGAAAAACGGGCATCTTTCCTGAATTACATGTCTTTCTGCCCCCCCCCCCCCCCCTTCAAATAAAATCTTTCTTCAAAGCTGCCACACTCTTTTCGTGAAGTGTCTTACAAACACCACACAGCAGAGAGACCGATTGCACACTGTTCGAGGACACGTAAAGGCCGGATCGCACATTTTTGCCTCGGTGCGATCGACCACATTAGAGCTTCTCGAAATCACTTGCATTTCTGATTTGCATACAACTAGGTTGGAGGGCTTGCACTTTTAACAAGATCAGATCTATGCACTGTTTATGAAAAATGATCTCTTATAACATCATCAGAATGATTTTGACCACACAGCGAAAGAATGACACACAATATCTATGCAGACTGCAAGCGTACCCGGGCCGCCCGACAGAGGGCGTTAGCGTGCTCTCAGGTCGTACACGGTTAGAACCGGTTGCCATGCAGTTGATCCCACTTGGACACAGATGTGCGAACGAGCCTTAAAGTATTATCGCAGACAATACGAGCTGTAACAGTCCTCGGTGCTTCTTTAGCATACCTGCCAGTTTTTTTGTTTCTTTTTAGGGGCGAAGCTCCTTAGGGTCTAGCCTTGTCCATGTGTCCGGCGTCCGCGCTTACATCGATTGCCATCCCATCTGTCTGTCATGGATGAAACGTTGCATGTAGCCACTCAACGTCTATACAGGAGAGGGCGCTGCGGTCAAATGCATATATAATCGCGTTAAACTTTGCATGCATTGGCTCAACGTTTATAGACGAGAGGGCGCTGCGGTCAAATGCTCTAATGCGTATATAACCACATTCCATACCACACATTCTCTTTCTGACATGGACCGTTGACTTAAGCGGTAGAGATGCGTTCCCACGGCTTCTAGCGGATCCAAGCTGATCCGCTAGAAGAACCACTGCCTCTGCATTGCACCGACCACAAAGCAGTAATAATGAAGTCAGAACGCAACCCGGAACTCAGCACTACCAATGAGCAATAAAAAAAAATCAGCACCATCAGCACTACCTGTGAACAATAAAATCAGTATCATCAGCACCACCAGAGCTTCGCCCCAATCAACATCATTCACCACGTGGAGATGCGGCCTCTTTTTTATAAAGAGCCGCCGTCCAAACTAAGCGGGACATGAAGTTGAGGTCCCACACTTCAAACTATCTGACGAACCGAAAGACAATACGGCCAACGGACACCGCCGTATCACGGAAAAGGTTTGGAGTGAACGTTTCAGCTGGTATCGTCTGCGGGGATGCCTAGGCACGGACTACCTGCGTCAAAACGGCTGCCCGTCTGGAATGCACAGAGTCTCCCGGGGAATGAAAGGGTCGGCGGCTCAAGACGTGGGGGTGGCGCGGCGGCGCGTGGCGCGCTGCTTGTCGAAGCGCATCTCCATCTCTTCCAGCACCTTGGGCGTGTAGCGCACCACCAGCTTCACAGTCCCCTGGGCAGCCTTCAGGAGCTCCACCGCCTTCTCGTGGTTCTCCCCTCCACACTCTGCGCAAGACAAATACAATTGCGACTGTTTCGGATTGAGCTTCAGACAACTGACAACCGTGATTTCGAGCACCAAGATGGCTGAACTGTCGTTGCTCCGCGCAAGGAAAGCCACCCGGCTGAATTAATAATAATAAGTTTATTTCCAAGTTAAAAGGTGCAGCAATGGGTGAAAGCCTCATTGGAGGCTCGACTAGCCCTTATGACCATACTATGACCTAGCAGCAACAAAACCAAAATAAAATTTTTTTACACGGTAACAATATAAAATATGGGCACTGTTATGGGTAAAAGCCTCAATGGAGGCTCGACTAGCCCTTAGCACCATACATTAACTTAGCAGCAAAAATAATTAAAAATAAACTAAATATTGTTACACGGTAACAATATAAAATATGTGCACTGTTATTTCGAACAAGAAATCAAAAGAGCACGGGAAGAATAAACCACATCTCACAAGCATACACAAAAAGTTTAAATGAGTTGCCGAAGTTGCTAGTACAGTCGAGACCGGTTATAACGAAGTCAACGGGAATCAGAAATCACTTCGCTATATCCGTTATTTCGTTATGACCGAATTCGGTTAACGAAGTGCAAAAGGGAACGGGAAATGGTGATCGCTTCGCTATAGCCGCTATTTCGTTATAACCAACTTTGTTATAACCGGTCTCGACAGTACAGAAAAACCAAATGCAGCGCCTTGTAGGAAGTAGTGTCTAAGCAAAGTTATTTTTCTATAAGGAAGTTTAACAGTTAATGTCTAGTATATTGTAGCATTTGAGTACCACATTCAGTATGACAAGGTAATTCAGCGCCAGAACAATAACCCCGCTGGCCGCTCGTAGAAAACGGCATTGGGAGCCGGCGCTGGAAGAGCGTGGTGGCCATTCCCCGAAACACTCCTTTTCCTTTTTCCTTTGCGTTTTCTTGCAGTCAATGGCCAACAGCAGCGCAGCGGCGCTGAATGGTCAGGAAAGGAGGGAGAGCCCTAGATAAATGGACTAAGCATCCTTCATTTTGTTTCGCATTTTTTCCCGCGCAAACGGAAATGAAACGCAGTAAATGTTTCGAAGGGTCGTCGCGTGGCGTTTCGACGTCGCTGGCGTCACGTTTCCCCGTCTGTTGCTCGTCCTCTCCCCTGGTTTCAACGACTGGTTCGGACAGCGATCTCACACGCTCCTACCGTACAGGAGAAACTATGGCACGGGACATACGTCACGTGCAAAACCTTACAGTGAAGGCAAGATGGCCGTACACAGGGTGTTTCTTCTTCGGCTTTACAGATTTGTTTTAAAAAATCCACGAAAGATACACTAACGCAGTTCTTACAGGGGAGCTATACAGCCAGGGGGACATAGGAGGCTAATCAATACGGTCAGTCGAATAATTAACGAAAATCTACTAATTAACTTTTCAATTAGAGAAAATAGATGCGTGGTTTCAATTAAAAAATTGCAGAGCATCATCGAAAACCACTAAATCGGAAGTTTTTAGAACGACTGAGCGCACGGGAAGCGCAGCTGTGCACTAAAGTTACCAATCGTGGAACTCGGACAATAAGAGATGGAAAAGCCACGCGGGCGCGTTATCGTACCGGTAGCCTTGCTCCTGCTGCGAGTGGAAACTTCAGCGCTCCATCGTGCCTCCCACGTGTTCCGAGTCTTTCTAATATTGGCTGATACAGTGGTTTTCGGTGACGCTTCATAATTCAAACATTAGTTACCACGTTTCAATTAATTAGTTGACAAATCGTTACAATCAGCCCCCTGTACCATGTCCCCGCACAAGCTGCATTCGTGCAGCGTTTGTGGCTTTTTTCAAACATATCTGTTACGCTTAAAAAGAAACACCCTGTATACCTGGGCATAATCCTTTGCTAGGGTTCTGCCCAGATATTTCTCGGAGACAATCCTCCCTCCTTTTGTCGGGTACGACCCGAGTGAACGGTCTGAATTTCTACCCTGATGTCCAGGAGGGGTGCCACCCCTTGTTCACACCACTGGATGCAGCGTGTGCCCACTCAGCATCTTGCTGCAAGACTGGCCTTGTAGCATGTTGAGATTTGTTTTATTCTCAAGCAAAGGTAAAAACATTGCAGCTCTAACCCACTGCTGATAGTATGGCAGCTTGGGTTATTAAGACAAAGTCACATCATCGTGAAAGGGTTAACAAAAAAAGAAAGATAAGGTATAAAAAGAGGCTGTGTAGAGCATTTTATATAAATTTTTAAATGGCCCACCCGTCCTTAAGAGAAAAACAGCTTGAGAAGCAGTTCCAGTATATACTTTTTTTCAAAGCCTCGCCTCAAACATAAAAAGAAAGTAGACTGAAAAATGGAAGGAGTTCCTGGACCGTACAACGGGTGCCGGCCTTTATCGTAGAAGTCGCAGAAGGCGTTAATCATCCCGCCGCTAACAATCGCAATTTGTGCACCGTATACAATGTGACCGAAATCACCTATATTTGTGCTACGACGCTCTCCTCTTTTTTTCTTTTGCACGCGCGAGAAGTCTGCTATTTTTTGTAAGTCCACTTTTATTAGTTTCAGTATTAGTGTCAGATTTGCATGTGCACAACCGACTTCTTCCAGGGCATACTGACATTGAATCGACTTCTTCCAGAGCATACTGACATCGCAGTAACGTACGTGGTTCGAAATTGCCTTTTGCTTCTTCATTTGGAGACAGTCTTAATGGGATTAGCCAGCTCGCCTATTCGACAAAACGGTTTTAAGCAATACATTCATGAGAAATGGGAATTACAACAACAAAATTAATTGATTGATAAGAACAGTAAAGTTGAAACATAGCTATGTTCGGAAATTTTTGTACATTGTCCTTTCTCAAGAAACAGGGCAAAGGTACATTCATGTTTTGCCTGGCTTACATAAGTTGTGACAGATTGTTTTCTTTAGAAGAGCCCTAAAATTGCACCTTGAAAGCTGTAACATCAATCCGACGCGAAGAAAATGTCCTTCTCTCATGAGGTGGCACCTACTTTTTAACATTCAAAGCAGCAAATACCCGTGAAAAGTTTTGTTCATTGGTAACCTCGCAGAGATAGGCAAAACCAATCTGTTGTGGAGAATGCGTCTGCTAGCAGAAAATCCGACCTCGCCAGGGGCGCTGCGATCACTTTTCACCCGCGCTCTGCGGGAGCTGCCAGTATTGCCTTGCGCAGTATTTGCTCTCACATATTCACGGCGGGTTAACCTCATTGAGTAAACTTCTCACCAAATACCCACGCACTGCAGGAAGCAAAACCCACCTAGCGCGTGGGCTCTGCTGGTTTCACTTCCCCGCAGTGCACAGGTGCTTGGCAAGAAGCACACTCAACGGGGCTTAACCCGCCGAGACGAACGCTCCGAGAAGTATGAATATTGAATGACGTATTATTCGAAACTACTATTCGAAAATTCCAATATTCGCGCAACAACACTAAATAATGAACTCAAACTTCAACAGTCTAAACTTTTAGCCAGAGTCACTCAACTCTCCCAGCAAGGCAAAAGCGAACAACCCCCAAGGTACGTAGGAAGCAGGACAAAGACACGACAGAAATCCAACGGCGCTCGAGAACCAGGCCACGAAAAGGCACGCACGTGACACAACGGGCGCCTGACACGGCCAGACGAAACTCACCACGCCATTGACCGAGAGCAGCTGGTCGCCGCGCTTGAGCGCGCCGTGGCGGTCGGCGACCCCACCGGGGATGATGCGGGAGATGTAGATGGGCGAGTTCTGCTCCTTGCCGCCCATCACGTTGAAGCCCAGTCCTTCGTCCGTCTTGGGGAGCTCCACGACGCGGGGGTGCGCGTGGCCCTCACTGGCCGCAAACGCGGCCACCGTCGCCTGCGAGTCGTCGTTCGCACGTCAGCGAGCTCGATCGTGCCACACGCCTTAGGCCAACGTTGCCGTGACAACCGACGGGAATAGAATGACAGGGAGGTTCATCAATTGTCCTGCCTCAGGTGCGAGGAAGAGGGGGAGGGCGAAGGCCCCCAGGGTTAGCTTTTCTTTAATGAAAAAATTAATACACACCAGCGTGACAAAGTTCAGTTTTTGGCGACATATCAAATATTGGGTCAACAAAATAGATATGGGCAACATTCAGCCGTAACGTCATATCTTACCAGACTCCCCCCCCCCTCCCCCTTGACAGCTAAATGCCTCCCCCTCCCTCCCCCCATGCCAGCTAAATGCCTGCCTCCCTCCCTCCTCCTCCCTTCCCTTCTTCTTCTTCTTCCCCTTCCCCTTCCCCTTCCCCCCCCCCCCCCTTGCCTAACCCATAAATCTGCCCCTGCATGCAATGCGCAGCCAAAGTGTGACAGGCAACGAGTGCAGGCTGGAGGACTGGTGTCGGAAAGGGATGCCCTGCGGTTCTTGTCCTGTCGGCGAGTGTAGATAATTTAGCTCCAGGACTTCCTACAGGTTTCTCCGCAACAAAAACCGTTCAAAACTATGCCGGAGTTCTTGTTGCGGCGGTTGTGCCGCTTGCAACGTGGAACACGTCGTCTGCCAGCTGTAAATATTTTACAAAAAAGAAGACGAAGGAAGTTATCTATTATGAGCTGTGCTTTCAAAGTATGGTAAAACACGTAAAAATTTCTCCGTTGGCGAATCTAGCCGAACCTACTGCAAAACTTGTTGCACCCGCAGAGACTTTTTTTTTCTTTTTTTCAACTTTAGCAGTTGAAGATTTTAGACGTGTTGCAATACTTGCAGCAACACGAGAAAATGTTATCAGGCAATTTTAGAGTAGCGTATGCTAAAGCTTTCCGTGTGCAAAGAATAGCGTCGTCACCACTACGGATGCGCCGAATGCTAACTGCGGTTTGCACGTGCTGTTTTAGCATACGCTATTTTTCAGAAATTGCATGCGTACGCAAAGAGTCTTTGCAGATCTCCAAGAAGGATTCGTTATGAGAAGTTGGCTACAGCCAAGACGAGCACAGTTAAAAAATGGCGGCTCCCAGGACTGTGATTGTGGCCACTTTGACGGCGGCATCCTCGCGACTGCGATTTTCAACACAGGACTACATTGCACTCCTACGAGAGGTGCACCTCAAAAACATTTTGTAAGACCCAACCAGGTGGGCAACGATCGCCAACAGTGAAATAAAAATTGTCTTGGTGGCGTTGCAAGTGCGAAATGCTTGGGCTTTTGCGTCGCGGCGGAGAAACGCTATTCTAAAACATTCTTGCACAGCATAAGCTAACATAAGCGCTAAATATAGCACTAGCGTGCGCTAAAACTGTGTTTGTTATTCTAAAACTCCCTATTAACGAAACGAGCAACGTTTTAAAATATTTACGATGCAAATAACGGCATTGTATAGTTTGAAAATAGTTTGCTGCCCAAAAGCACGGCAATGGGTAGCTAATGATGCCGAGGATGTCTACTGTTGCAGAGTGTGCACAAAACGAGGAGGAGTGCTCCTCCGAAGTGGAGTTCCACATACGAGTTGATCTAATAACGTTTGTATAGAGATGGCGAAAGCTTAACCACAAATCGATCTGCGATGGTGTGGCAATGGCAAAACGCATCTTCAAACAAGTGTAACTTTGCGCACCTTGGCCGTAGCACTGGCTCGAATGTCGGGGCTACCGGAGATGTCTACCGTTTCGTAGACGTGCTCGTGAGACCTCGCGCACAGCATTGCAGAATTCGCTCTGCAGAACCTTCTGAAGTGCCGCGAGCTTCTGTGCTGGAACCTCGCCACCTGTTGGAAATTTGTTGCATGAATATCCACGGCAGTGTGGGCCGAAAAGCGCAGCATCGTTAACAGGCTCTGTGATGTTATAGCAGATTCCCAGTCCTGACTTTCCGACTGCTATTGAGAATGAGAGTGAAGACTACTGGTACTTAACTATAGCCTCTATTTGAACCCTCATATACACAACACTTGACAGGGGTTATGGTCGACTAAAGCTCGAGCACTTGGGTCCACTTAAAGGGTTATAGCCAAAAATGAGCATTCGTTTTGTATTCTTCAAGAATTTAAAATCATGGTTTTAGACAATGCTGTATCATCGAAAGGTGTGCATTGTCGAACGATGATATGTACTTTGTAATCATCCGCCAGTGTAGTTATCATCGTTACCACTTCCGTTCTGTTCTGCACCCAAAGTATCGTGCTACCTATATAAGTGAGTCTGATATTAAATCCTGCTCACAACCTACCATGTCTTGGCTGCAATACGTCGTAAAAGACAACACAATAATACATCTTAAAGGCCGACTTACGAAACCATTTTCCGCAGGGTAGGAAAGTGCTCCCCAACGACCTTCGCTCCCTCCCCTCTCGCACTCCTTCTTCCTCCTCCCCTGAAAAGGGCGGGTTCGGAAGCTAGTCTCCGTGGAAAGGAGAAGGGGTTTCCTCCTTTCTGGGTGGCAAGGAGGAAACCACTTCTCCCGCGGAAAATGGTTTTGTAGGTCGGCCTTTAAGGGGAGTTTACCTTAATAACCTAGGAATATATAAACTGCCCCAAAAATTTGATATTTTATGTATCCTTCAGCATTAACTTCTCCGTAAGTGTTCTCTGCGAGCATTTTATCAAAGCCTCTTCATCTGTGACCTTGACATAAGCTCTTCCCACCAAATAAATAAAAGACAAATAAAAAAGTGACATGATTGAAAATCAGCGATGTCCAGCTATGTCACGCACGGCATCAGGATGGTAAAGAAGCAAAAATGTGAGTAGCGAACTTATCAGTCTCTAGAAGCGATTTCGGGAAAAAACGATTACTTTCAAGAAATCTCTTCATTATTTAAGTGATGTGATTATACTGGAACAAACTTTTTCACTCTGGCAAAAACAAGACAGGAATTTGACAAAGAGCAATGCTATACGCAAGACGTCGTGCACTTCGGGCGGAAGTTGCTATACGCACTCCGCTAACCTCGTATAAAACGACTGGTCACAACGAGTTTTCTCAGCAATGGCGTAGCGTAGGGGTTAAGGTGTCTGCTTTGTATGCAAGTGGACGCGGGTTCGATCCCCGGTGGGGGTACTTTTTTTTCCTTTTTTTCTGAACATTTTGTTTTGTCGAGGCATAATGCGATGTTTACGACATTTCTTTTTTGCGATGCTGTTGTCGACGAAACTTCGCAGAACTAAATGGGACTCCCTTTCCGGAGGTGCGATCGGGGACAGCGGGGCTTGGGTTGCCGGCCGGACGCCGCGAAGCTGCGTGTACTGTTTACGTTTTGTAATTAGCAGCCGATACTGTCGCCGCGAAGCGGCGTGAACGCAGGCGGGGGCTGGGTTAACACGCTCCCCAGTGATACACGCGCCGTTCGAAAAAAGTGGCCCGACGGGCATGAGTTCTCGGCGGAGTGCGTATAGCCATTTCCGCCCGAAGTGCACGACGTCGTGCGTATAGCATTGCTCTTTGACAAAAGCAATAAGTGACGAGAGTAGCTGTGATGTTGCGCACATCGACCTCAGAAAACACGTAGGTCAGCAGAGCGAACAGCAAATGACAGTTGATGTCTTCAAACACCAACACAGTAGAAGGGGGTGGGGCGTGGGGCTCCGAGGAACAAGGCTATTTGGCAAGCATCCACGGACGCTACTCACTCCGTTGAAGCTTCTCCAACAGCTCGATCGCCCTTTTGACATCTGGAAAAAACGTACGCAAGGCATTAAAACTGGGTCAAAGCGCTCCTGCACTACGCTGACATCAACAAACACGAGAAGCGCTTCCTTGATCGGTCCGCAAATCGTGTGTTCGCTAGTTTTAGCGATTTGGAATGTCGTTGATCGTTTCCATAGTTCAAGAACTTGGCGAAGTTCCGAGCTAGTCTGTTGGCGGCATTTCACCTGCATGTTCCGCGAGCCCGAGAGTGACCTCGCGGAACATTGTTCTGTAAGTAAGGAATCAGCATAACATCGTGTTTCGTGTATTCACATTTGCTTATGCTCGTACAAAGCAAAGGAGGAAAATAAACCACACCTACCTCTTTCGAGCATCAACGTCTCTCCCACGGCGGCCATGTTGTATGCACTATCAAGGCGTGTTCAAAAATTACTCGAACGAACCAAACAAACGCTCTTAACTGTGACGTCAGCAGCGTGAAGAACAGCCTATGGAACAGCCAACGTTGAGAACTGCATAACGTTGAGCACAGCCAGAAAACCAACGCAGAAAACACTGGAATTTTTTTTAAGCAATAGTTTGCAAATTAGAATGCAAAATTCCATCCCTTCTGCTTGCCTCCGTCCGTCTACCTAACGTTGCCTCTACCAGCCACCGCACGCAACTGGTGACCGCGCGTGAATTTAAACTGTTTCACTCACTGCCTGTTCTGCTTGTCCCTTGGAGTTCGCTGACCAAACCCAAGCAAGCGCCAAGTGCATCCTGATCGGTAAGTTTTTAACTCACAATATGATATCCTAAAAAAAAAGTATGTTTACTTGACTTTGTGTAAGCACACCGCTGCGTGGAGCCAGTGGCGGATCCAAGGGGGGGGCGGCGACGGAGGCGGCCGCCCTCCCCCCCCCCCCCCAAAGTCGACCCCCCTCCCTCCCCCTTCTCGGAAAAAATGGGAAAATAGTGTCCTCAAAAATTTTCCGCCCGCCGCCGCCCCCCCCCCCCCCAAACGGAGCTCTGGATCCGCCCCTGCTTGGAGCAAGCAAAACCAAAGCTCACGCACCTTGCCAGTGTGGGGTGATGCCAGTCACTTTGTGCAGCACAATAAAGGCCCAAGCTAAAACATTGTGGACCAGTTTCGCCATGTTCTCAAGAAAGACCGACCCAGCGACTGAGCTCTCGCTGTTTCACGACGCCCGAAAAATGAGACCTTAGTAAAGTCGCAACCGATTGTTAGAGGGTCCGAGCCACAGAAAAATGGCGGAACACCTGGCTACTTCTAGGGTTCCAACTTTAGCGGCATCTTTTGTGTCTGCCATTGGACTCTGAGGCTTCTAACAGAAACTCTCAAATCATTTTTAAGCTAATTTTAATCTAACCATGTTTATAACTGTGGGTTCACGAAGTCCAATGCCTACATTAAAATTAGAGGTGTCGCGAACTTTTGTCGAACCGGATTTTTAATGCGAACTTACGGGGTTCGACTGTGTCGAGCCGGTTCGACGAACCTTCAAACTTTTCACCAGAATCGACCGGTTCGACTTCGTGGACACTGTGGCCAGTCTTTGATACAAGCATGTCTAGGTTTGGAGAATTTTTTTTATGCAATGGGTTATTTTATTTTATGAACAGTTGCAAATAAAAGAAACCAAATCTTATCACTGAAAAAGTTAATAACTTAATTTTTTGTACTGTATTAACTGAAAGAACCAATCAGCGCTGCCCTTGATTCATCCCTTAGTCATCACCATCCGATCCGAAGCTAACTGGCCAGCCTGTCGCGCATGCGCACACGAGCCGAACCTCAATACAAGGTTTGCCGAACTTTCCCCTAAAAGTTCGAAAAAGTCGAACCTGGTCGAACTCGAACCGCGGCCGGTTCGCGACACCCCAAATTAATATGGCAACCTTTTGTAGCGAGAGCTACACTGGCCGAGGTTGAGCAGTTTTGCGTCGCTGTCACAGAGCGCACAGCTGGTGCGCCAAAACCGCCGCGCGCTCCGCCGTTGCCGCGCGCGCCTCGCTGGTCTGCGCATGCGCGAGCAGCGGCGTCACACGGCACACAGCTGGCACGCCGGAGCCGCCGCCACCGCGCGCGCCTCCCCGGTCTGCGCATCTTAAGGCTTATTCACACGATGCATCTTTTCAACGCGCCACAGTTTACCGAAACCAAGATTTCGCGAAATCTGCCTGTTCACACGTGAAGCCTGACGCGCAAAACCTGCGACGTATTGACTCACGAAAATTTCGCCAAACCTTGTCATTTGCACCGGGAATACCAAGCGTTTCGCATCAAAATGACATGAAGTACGTACAGTGTGAAGAGACAGTCTGTTTTATTAATACCACGGAATCAACTTCGTCAAATTCGGCTCACTGGGTTTACTAGTCCTGCCAAACCCGGGAAATACCGCGAAAGTCAAAGAACAGGCGGATGATCTCGAAGCATTTCGGACATTTTTGCACCGCTAATAACGAAAGTTATCCCCAGCCATCATGTTTATATGCGATGCTTGCACTCGTCGCGACTGTTGATGAATCTGCACCGCGTTACCAACCCGTACTGCTAAGGCGCCGACACACCCGCAACCAAGTAGGACCAAGACTGATCGCCCGTACGCACCGCTGCTCCGCTTGTCGCTCGCCATGTTTGTTTGTTTTCTTTCGGCTTTGGCTCGGATACGGAATCGGCCAAAAATCAGACTCCTCCAAAAGCTCGCTCCTCCTCGAAGGTCAGACGTCATAGCGAAGTCGAGCGGCCATTGGCAGCGTCCACGTTTCTCCTTCGGGTGATTGACAGGCCTCGCTGAGGTTTCAGCGAAAAATTGCTCCAAAAGCGAGGAACACGCGCCACTTTTTTCGGAGGCGCGCCACTTCCTGGGTCGCGTTCAGACGGGGAATCTGTTTCCCGAAACCTAGTTTCGCGACACAAGATTCGCCAACAAGATGCATCGTGTGAATAGACCTTTAGAGGAGTCACGTCATAGCCGCGGCAGACGAACTGGCGCCGCCGCGTGCCCAGCTGTCTGCCTCCGTTGCGCAGTAGCCAAGTCTGATGCTGCATCGGGAGCCGCTTGATAGCGCCTCTCATTTTGTGCGCATAAGCTCACGCTACGTATATCCTGGCATAGCCGAGCTAAGCCACCGCAATTTTTTCTTATTTTTCTGCTGTAGTGTAGTTTTAATGTTTACAAGTTTCCGTTTCTTTTTAAATACACCAGGCACGCGCACATAGCATCCTGATTTAAAAGAGCTTCATGTGTGCTTTCCGAAGTGTTGATCACGGCGAGTTAGCTCCCTCCGTTGAGCGCGCTTGTTGTAAGCGAGCTCCGCGAGTGTTGCTTCTCTGCAGTGCACCGGCGCTCGGTAAGAAGCACGCTCAACGGCGCTAACCCACCACGATCAACACTTCGAAAAATACAAATATCGCAGTTCATATCGAATAGCCCATTATTCAAAACCCCTATTCGAAAATTCTAATTTTTGCGCAATCCTACACATTTGCATTCATTGCCAACGAGTTGACACTGAATGCACCCCCCATCTCCTCTACCTTTACTTTCCCAAACCTCCGACAACCGATGCCAGATGGCTGGTTCCAACACAAGTTTACCAATGACAAGATCCTGATACAGCAAGGAAGAGAGCAAAAACCTGCATTGTTCTTCCCTGTCAAGCAACAGCGATACATTTATTTGGTGTAGATTGGTCAACAACCGTTGCGTTGACGTTCCTAAACAGGCTTCAAAGGACTCTCACAGTCAAGAGAAAAAATGCCTCAAGTTCTTATCGTGAAAGTGTTTCCAAATGCCTTTTTATAAAACATCTAAAAAAAATATCCAGAAAAACAAAACGGCTGTACTTCACCAGGTCTAGTGGAACTGTGTAAAAAAAAAAGATATATATATAACTTACACATGTATACAAATAAATACAACATTGTCAATAGAGGCAAACTGCAAATGCAATAACACAACTTTTCGGGGGAAAAAAACACTTTGTTGACAAAAATTTTTTGTATTCCAGTTTTCTTCTATTGCAGAGATTTTTAACCTTAGCCTGGGAATACTAACACTGCTCTGCCGCATGTGATTTCTGAGCAGTGCGGCAGTAGGTGCGCCTTCGCGGACGCCGCGTCTAACAGACTTCCTCACGTATCGGCATCCGGGAAGTACCAGTGTCCTGCCGACCGACTTCCGGAAGCGTTTTCCCAAAAGATCTTCGCTCGATGGAGAGCCGCCACGACGACAGTCCTCGTTCACTTTGACGTAAGTGGCAGTGCAACCGCTATTTACAACAGGCATATAGTACACATCTTCCTCGCTCGCCGCAAAAAAACAACCGAGTCCAAGGGACGAGTCGAAATGGCAGAGAAACTAGCACTGCAAATTGTGTGACGCGCGCGATCATCCGCGGCTTCGAGAAATGCGTCCCGTGGGACCCACGGGCCGTGCCATAAACACTGTTCCGCGAGGTGCACGGCGTCGAAACCGTTTGCCGAAAGTGGACGCTCCACCCTCTAGCTGTCCTTCCGTCAACACCGCCTCCTCCTCTTTTCGGGTGGGAGGCTGATGGTGAAAGAGGCGTCCCTCACGATGAGTCGGATGCGCGTGGCCCCACCCGAGCTCCCGCTTGGCGCGTCGCTCCGCCTTCGGCTGTGCTTGCGGTGCTCCCCGGCCTTCTTCTTGTCCTTCTTCTTCTTCTTTTTCTTCCGCGACGGCTCCGCCAGGAGCAAGGGGGAGTCAGCACTTCGTACGCCACCGGATGACTCGTGGACGAGGGAGAGGCGTCGCCGCTCCGCTGGTTCCTCTTCACCCGGCGGAACGTCATCTTGAGCTCGTGCTTCCGGAACGGTCCGAACCCGGACACCAGCTGGTTCCTGCCTCCTCCGGCGTCCGTCCCCGGCGCATTCCGCGTGCGGCCGACACATTTGAAGTCGTCCTCTATGCTTTCCGTCGGCTCCCGCTTCCCCGCAACAGTGGAGGTCACTTTTTCCGTCTTTTCCGGTGCCACGGTCTCCATGGGAGCCTCTTCCACCGTCACGTCGAGCAGGTGAACCGTCGGGAAGGGGTCTTCAACCTTCTGCACGTCTACGGGCTCCGATTCGTCTATCTCGAAGCCGTCTTCGGGGAACGCCAATATCTCGTTGAGCGACGCATCCACGTCCACAATTTCGGACTCTATTGCACCATCGACCTCCTCTTTTTGCTCTTGGACGACCGCAACCGGATCCTTCGTGCGCCGCGACTGCTTCCTCTCCCTTCTGCTAGAAGAGGAGACGGCGCTCGTGCTGTCTGCTTTGCCGACTTTGGCCGGCTTGCAAGTCGGCTCAACGGGCACCTTGTCCAAGGTGGCCTCTGGCTTGGGTGTCTCGGAGGCTGTGCTTCGCCTCTGACCTCGCAGGGGTGCGGGCTCTCCGTGAACCTGGCAGCTGGTGTCAGCTTCGGCGTAAGGAGCCGTCTCTGCGGGCGGCAACGACGGCGGAGATTCGGCTGGAGCGGAGCTTAGGCACGGCGGTGTGGTCTCACTGGGCACCTTCTCTTCCGACACTCTCCCGGCGCCATTCCTACCCCCCGTCGGGGCACTTCTGTTCTCGCAGCGCTGCTGGTTCCTGGTTCTGGACGTCACCGTGAGTGCGATAGAGCCGTTCACTCTGTGGGGTTCCTCACTTTTGTCGCTCGGGTGGAGGGCGCCGTTGTGAGTCAGTTCCTTGCCGGCTATGGACTGTTTGCATAGCACCTCCACCACATTCTTTGCCGACAGCACCGGCTTGGACAAGGCGTTTTTGCCGACGCTCGCCGGCTTCTGTTGGAGGTCTTGGAGCACATCTGGATTTCCTGAGGGGTTCTTGTGACCTGTTCGGAAAGGAAAAAGAAGCCTTGCGATGCTGCGCGTTTCAATTTTGCTGCCCTTACTGATTGAGCAGTAACAATGACAAGAAAGAAAACTGTTTGAAGACATCCGACATTCTTATAGACCTTTGCAGCGCTCATCACCCAGGCAAAAACGGAGTCACTGCGCGGTGGACGCATGCATGCCGTCTGATGTTCTACAGAAGCTACTGCACATGCTCAGGATGCATTTCACAACCTGGTAGACAAAGATGGCAGCGCGCAAAAGGCAATTATTGGAAAGGTCTTTAAACGGAGTGTTTTACAACACACGACAACAGACAGTAGGGGACCGGAGGCGTCGCAGTTTGGAATGACATTCGAACGAGCCGCAGAAAGGAACCCCTACAGCAAGACAAGCTGAGAAGACAATGGAGACCCTCGGGTGCAGCACACATTCTTTTATTTTCTATTCATTTAACATACCTCAAGTCGCCTGGTTGGGGCATTATTTGAGGGGGATACAAAATTTTGATGATGCCAAATACAACACACAATAATGCACTTATTACACACACACACACAGAAAAAGTCATATCCATCTAAAATGTAAAAACAATGGAAATTCATTGCAAAAGGAACGACTGAAATGAACAAAGAAGTCACAGCTTACCTGAACTGGCTCTGGTAGGGAGGTGACCACCCTGGCTGCTGCTGTGACGGCCGAGGGCTCTTCTGGCAGATCGAGTGCCTGCAAGACCAGTGCAAAATGCGAGCATGAAACAGAAAACGTAACAGACCCCCCTAGCAGGCAGCACCTTCCCATCAGGCATTACCATCTCAGTGAACCAATCTGCATTAGGAAAACTGCAGGATGTCAGAAGTAAACAAAGCTAGGGGAATTTGACAGTCTTCCGAGACATTATCTGCGAGTTCTTGCATCTTAATTTAAATTTTATTTATTTCCAGGGTACTGCGGGAGCTCTAACTCGTCAAACACAAAGTTGGAGCCCGAAGTCTGCAGAGTGCGTTGGTTGGACTTTGGCGACAAATGTGCGGCATTATTATCGGACATGGAAGTGATCTGTTATGAGTAAAGGAATTAGTTGCAATTCATTACTTTTCTTTGTAAGTTAGTAATTACTCTATTAATTCTTTGAAAAATAATTTGTAAAGTAATTTCATTACTTTCTGTGTAACGAATTATTGACGATTACATCTTACATTTCTACTATCCAGCCAAAAGAAACAATATGGGGGAAGAAGAGCGATGCAATTATATCCGCACTTCTAACACGGTCACACAAGACGACGGTCCGCAGTGAAGAGAGTACTAGCCAGGGAGAGGAGAGGAATTCACGGGAAAACACAACAGCGCAGTGTCCCTGTCTGGGCTCACTTGCAGGATCAGCAGGCGCCAGGGGGGGCATGGGGCTCGGCCCCCCCCCCCCCCCGAAATCTTCCATTTTGCTGGCACCTCCTCTCCCCCTCCCCCTCATACAGCATTTTGTCATGGGTGCCCCCCCCCCCCCCCCTCCCGATACAAAATCCTGGCTACATGCCTGAGGATCAGCCAGGGCGGGAGTGTTTGACTGATTGTGTGAAGGCAACATGCCTCAAGTTTGTCTCGAGAGGTGCACAGACTATTTTGAGCACTGATCTCGCAAAGGACTAGCAAAAAAAATTAAAGTAGTTTACGATTCCCTGTAATGACAAATTAGAGCGCAGCTCTTGAGGAGCAGGAGGGGAGGGGAGAGTACGCAAGTGTGACGTCACAAGGGTTACTTCACTTGTGACCCTCGTGACGTCCCACGTGACCCTCGTGACGTCACTGGTGGCCCTCGTGACGTCACTGGTGACCTTCGTTACGTCACACGTGACCCTCGTGACGTCACACATGACGTCATTCGTGGCCCTCGTGACGTCACTGGTGATCGTCGCATTCATGGCCCTTGTGACGCCACTCGTGATGTCACTAGTGACCTTCGTGACGTCACACGTGACCCTCATGACGTCACCGGTGACCCTCGTGACATCATCCGTGGCCCTCGCAACATCAATGATGATCCTCGTGACGTCATTCGTGGCTCACTGTGACCTCGTGACATCACTCGTCACCCTCGTGAGGTCACTGGTGATCCTCGTGACATCATTCATGGCCCTCGTGACGCCGCTGGTGACCCTCGTGACGTCACTCGGGATGTCACTGGTGACCTTCGTGACGTCACACGTGACCCTCATGTCACCGGTGACCCTCGTGACGTCATTCGTGGCCCTCGTGACGTTACTGGTGACTCGTGACGTCACTGGTGATCCTCGTGACATCACTCGTCACCCTCGTGATGTCACGCGGTTACGCCAGCGCCGACGGCGACGCTGTTCAACCCGGAAACGTGCACCTAAGAGCTGCACTCTAAAAATTCCGAGGACACCAAAGCACTTATGAGTTGTGAATGCGAAAGCATGAATGTCGCGGCGCACTGGCATGGACGGCCATATTTTGCTACTGCAGAGGTTGTGGCCGACGACCAAGCACGCGCTCTCTTGAAGTGGCTGCGCCGCGCTGAGGTCGGCCGTGTAGGCTCTGCTGCTGGCTCTGCGGCCAGCCGCTCCCTCCTACCGGCGGCAGGGCCGCCGCGTCGTCATGGAGGGGGCTTCTCTGTCGGGTGGCGTTCCTTGTAACAACGCCGCGCGGCAGCCAATGGAAGCCTCGTTCCTTGAAACTATGACGTGCGCCAGCCAATGGGAGCCTATCCATCAAATCGCTGCTACAGACGACAGGCTTCGCTCCATCGGGACAGGGAAATTTAGGTGCCGTTTGGCACAGCTCCAAAAGCTGATAACGCCGGTTCGCTCCATGGGACAGGTATTGTTTTCGCATTAAAATGACCCGTAAAACTGTCATGTGGGGTTGGTCAGGACTCGGGAGCCGTGGTGCACACATCGGCCCGTGCAAACTTTTCTCCCAAAAAGCAGTCTGCGTTTTTGTTTTTTTTTTCTCGTTGATTGTTTAAAGGGACACTGACAGGGTGTTTATGCTCGCCGAGGTTTTTAGTTGTACATGACATATGAGAGCCCAACTACCCAGAACACAATTTGCGACTCGAAATTCGGTTTCCTTCTGCCCAAAAACCGCCGATCAAGAACTGGCCGGTTCGAGTCTCGCTCACTCTCTTTTCCGTGGTCACAGGCCGTTTTCTAAGGTATCGACGCGACCACCAAATTTAATCAAAGTCGTGGGTCACTGAAGGCACACCTCAATATTAAAAATAGAAAAAAATATTAAACCCATTTTTCGTGGCTTCTAAAAAGCTACAAATACGTTGCTTAAAAAAAAAAAAGTTCCACAGAGAATTGGAAGCAGTCTGTGCGTGCGTCGTTTTGCGTATCGTGGGACTCGCGGGGACGGCGATGGCAGCGGACGACGGGCGTGGGACCTCTACTTCAGAACTGTCATCGCGGTACCGGCGAATTCTGGCTGCCTTTAAAAGAGAAATTTGGGACTGATCAAAAGAATTGGTATCCATCCCGTACGACACGCTCGACCACCAAGCCGATTTGCACGAAGACGTTGCCGAGCCGTCGCTCTTTTCTCGTGGCTGAAGACATCGCTTGCGCAAACGGTCAAGCACGACGTGTCTCCTTCGAGTTGAATATGCACGATGTATGATTTCTTTACTAGGTGCGAACGTCACCAATGCGTGGTGCTTCCCGACTTCGACCCAGGAGTGCTTCTGCTGGAGGAAAATCGGCAGCAAACTTTCCAACTTACAGTTTACTTGCTGAATTATTACTAAGGAAAGAGAACCTGCAGTAGCGAGGTCCCCCAGTAGCTCAGCGGGAAAGACGTCCGCTTCACACGTGGCAGGACCGGGTTCAATCCCCAGTAAAAGCGTCCTTTTTTTCTTTTTTTAAACATTTTTTTATGTTTACATTTTTTTTTTACAATTATCACTGAAGAAACAAACAAAAAAATAACAAACAAATGTTGTGGACGAAACGTCGCTGAATTAAATGGTATGAGATTTCCTTTTTGACACCTGCGAACTCAATGTAATCACTTTCCACAACATGCAAGGAGCATATAAATCAGGTAGCGTCCGCTTTCCGAGGTGCCCGTAAATGTTCTACAGGAATTGCAGCCAGCCATTGGTCCCGATTCCGTTGATATTTCGGAAACTCTGTCGCACAATGCCACTTTTTTTCGGACGCAGGACATGTGAGCCAGCTCTTCACGCAACATCTTGGGTGTATTCTTTTCGGGCCCGATCATGGAAATTCACCACGGGCACTCACTACTCATCTCCAACTCCTCAATGTACAAAACAATTCATCTTGGGGGCACAGTACAGCGAGCGGAACAAACATAACTGCAAAAGAGTTCCTGCTACGCCACATGTCGTCTGCTACGCAAAGAGGAGAAAAAGAAAAAAAGAAAAGCGCACGGTCGGGTGTAGTTACGTGACTTCCGCCACTCATTCTCTTCTCTCCACTTCTCTGACTTCCGTGCGCGGGCTTCGGTTTCGGTTTTGGGCAGTTGCGTCTTTTGGATTTATTAAAAAAAATACGCTACTCTGTTGCAAAATATTAATTGGGTAGTCCTCCGACACCATAATAAAACGCCTGGCAAAAAATGAAAAAATTTTTTTGGGGGGGTGTCGGTGTCCCTTTAATAATGTTCCTGCCTAAGCGCACCCACCCCACAAACACAGAAAGGCCAGCGTGGGGCCTTGCCCCTGTTCACGTCCAAGCGTCGTAAAAGCTAAATGCTGCAAGCCATCCAGCTATGTGCTTTGTGCCACATGATTTCGCACTAGCGGGTTCATGTAAGCAGAAGGAGCATCGGAGATGTGACGCCAAATGCATATTGCAACAGTAAAAATGCATTTTCAACTCTGCTGTCAGTTTAAACGGTGATCGGCCGCAAAACCCTAGTGTTGTCTCTTTGGATGATTGGCAATGAGGTGGCAGGGGAGAGCTGCCGAAATGGCTTCAGACTTCGAAGCCACATTCTTAGAAATCAGAAAGTTGTAGGAGGTTCCTGTTGGGGCTGGCTGGGGTTCGTTAGAAGACTGTGGATGCGGGAAGTTGGACCGAAACTTTAGGGAAAGGGAAGACGTTCAGACTTTTCCAAGAATAAGCAGTGGCTGACATAAACACTTCAGCTGAGACAGGCAAGAAAACTGTAAATGTGCGAGAGGTTTGTAAGCGTATTGGTTATTGATGTTGATACTTTTACAGCAGAGCTGTTAAGGGCTAGTTTCCCCGGGATTTTGTCCCCCGCAAAGAAATGTCGATGCAAAACTCTGGACAGCTACCACCATCTATGAGCGACGGCGGCAACCAGACAATCGGCTTGCCGGCCTTGCTCATAGATGGCGACAACCTTTCCATTCACCAGAGTGGAATGGCTGAATTTCTCTAGGCGTCGTCCTAGATGTTGTTCTCGAGGTCGTCCTAGAAGTTGTCCTTGAGGTCATCCTTGAGGTTGTCCTAAAAGTTGTCCTTGATGTCGTCCGAGAGGTTGTCCTTGAGGTCGTCCTAGAAGTCATTCTTGAAATCGTCCTCGAGGTCGTCCTAGACGTCTTCAAAATTGTCCTAGAAGTCATCCTTGACGTCGTCCTAGACATCGCCCCTTAGGTCATCCTAGACGTCGTCCTTAGGTGGCGTTCTTGAGGTCATCCTAGAAGTTGTCCTTGAGGTCGTCTGACCATAGTACAGCTTCGCTGCTCTTCCTTCTTCACCAGAGCAGAAACGCTGAAAGTTTTTTTTATAATTTTTTAATGGCACGCTCATTTCAGCTGTGACTTTGTGCATTAACATTTCATGTATTGGTTTTGATTAATTTGGTGATTGAGAAAGATCAAGTGGGTCATTCGATCGGATAGCAACCTTCATAAAGCAGCAGTCTTTGAAACATATCCAAATTCAAGTAGAGCATTTTGTCCTCACTACAGTCGAACCTTGTTATAACGAACTAGCATCGCAAGCAGAAATTTTGTTCGCTAGATGCAATATTCATTAGAAACGTAGAGACAAAAATTGACGCGAACGTTCCCGCAATTGAGCCCGTGCAAGAACGTGCACAGCACTAAGATATAAAAACGAGCTATTACGGACCATGAGATCCTTACGTAGCACTAAGCAGCATTAAATAAAATAGATCGGAACATGAGGATATCAATTTGCAACACAAGAAACAACGTTAGCTGGATCCATTATTTCATTTATTTGAAGGCACGATTTTGGGCTGGTGCCTCTTCACCTGGAGCCACCGTGCTGGAGCCAACCGCTGCTCGCGCTGAAATCATCATGCCCTAACAGACACACTAGACTGATTGCTTTTGTTTGAAGAAGCTGACCAGACACTGGCAGATTTCGCGCCCTTCCACGTCTGGGTCGAGGCAAGGCCTAAGACTCTTTTGGTCAATCTTGACGGTGTTGTTTGCATAGCAGTCTTCAATCTTCTTCCTTGCACTCAGAACGGTAGATATTGTGCTTGATTCAAGCTCGAAGTCCGCAGTGATGTCTTTTTTTCTTCCGACCGCTGTCCACCGCCCTCAAAACATTCACTTTTGTCTCCTCGGAGAGACAGTTTTTCACTTTGTCGCCATTTGCAGCTCTGCTATGAGTGGCATGGTTGGCGGTTGGCTTTAGTCGAAACTGGTTCTTGATGCCTCGCATAGAGGCCAGCAACGGCGCCCCCGCTGTTATCCGCTCGGTTCATAGGTGGCGCTACTTTCCGAAACGCGCATTTTTGCACATCGGGCGATTTAAACTTACCGAAGTTTTCGTTTTGAAATTATTTTTTGTATTTTTTCTACTTTTTAATAACATTCATAGTATTTTGTGATGCAAGCAAAGCAGGAACCGATAGCGCATCAGATCTCACAGTTTCGGTTTCGTTATATAACTAGAACTCCCATCCAAATATAGCAAGACCAACCAAACTTTGCGATTAATTTGCTATATCCGATAATACACTATATCAATGTTCGTTATAAAGAGGTTCAACTGTAATAGTTCATTTTGATGTGCAAAAATAGCCCGTTAGCAACATGCAAAAACCAGTGCAAGCAAGGGGGAGCAGTGTTTTGCAGCTCGCCGATGCTAAACTAGAATCTTTTCGAGTGGTGCGTCTGCCTCCGCCAGCGTTTGGGAGGGCAATGCTAAATGTATTTGTTGCATGTTCATGTGATTCAACTCTGTCTCGGTCGAAGAGCGCAGGACCCATTTACCACGAACACTAGTTTAAGTCGTTTATGTTACAGACTCTACTTCTTAAAGGTACTACCCTAAAAATATGTGACAAATTGTATAGACTGCATTTTATTCACATTTTCTTTTTAGATGAGGCAATAAATTCCACCCTAAAAACACACAGTAGACATTGCATGTCGTTTGCTAGTTTGTTTGGAGTAGTGCAAAAGTAAGAGTAAAGTAGCGAAGTAATTTGTAACCTGTTACATTTTAGGTCAAGTAATTGAAATTGAAGTTGGTTACTTTTTAGAGTATAATGGGCACAAGTCTCATTATTATCATGAGTCGAATCGGCGCACGCCGTAAACTTCGGCCCCAACTTCGTGCTTGACGAGTCTAGGACCCCGGGTCAGTAATCTGGCTCAAGCAGACGTGGGATACAATCATGCAGTATATACACAGACCAGCATCGTACACGGGCTCATCGATGTAGTCACTCCTTTTGACTGCCAAACAGGAGAATGCGTCACGGCAGGTAGCAAGCGTGTGCAACAGTTTGCTTTGTGTCGCACTTCAGCCTTCCACCTAACTTCCGCCAAACAAGACGACTCCGAGCTCTACCAAATGCCCTGCCCACTCTTGCGCTTCGGAGCGCCCATCCCACGTGCGTACCTGACGCGCGATGCGTCTGCTGGGAGGCATGCTGAGCCCGGCTGCCGTGAGATGTCTTGCCCTGCTGCTTCCAGCGGTTCAGCCGATTGTCGGTCTCCCTGAAGCTGTACGCCAGTCGGTGGCTGTCCGTGGCAGGCTGCCGGCTCTTCTTGGTGCTGAATGCACCTGTACCCCTCCTGCGTTGCACCAGTGCCCGGCTCAGTGACAGCAACATTGTTTACAAGCACCAGACTTGGAGAATGTTTAACAAACAACTCTGCACCATTTGTCGCTAATAAAAAATCAGTGGTTTCCATGCAAGTCTTGTTTTAGACGGGATCGCAAACCGAAACCGAAACTTTGGTTGTGACAGGCACCTACGTGGTGCAAACAGTCGTGCGATCCTCTGTGCAAACGAGTGCGGTGCAAGTGTTATCTGTGTCGCACCGGAGTCTGCATCCGACGTGCAGCGTCTGCATTGCTACAATCTATGAATGTGTCGTTTAGAAATACAGTCAAAGTTTATAAGCGAAACATGGGACTAACCCCTAGCAGACGACTGCTGTGGTGTGTTCACAACATTGTGTCCAGCACATGCACGTGCGTCCTACAAAGTAATGTGGATTGTCCCGGTGGCACCACCAGGGGGCCTAGCCCAAACAATTAATGACAACCTAAAATCAGGATGCTTCTGGCATAGAGCAAGTCATGCGCTAAATTTAGCAGATTTTGTTGGTCTGGCAAACGTCAAACTTTGTTAATAATTGCATCAAACACAGACGAAACTGCAGTGTTTTCTCAAAAACAAAAGTGAAGTGGAGTTTCTCCTATAAAGACAGGACAACGGCCCATGGATGTCTGCAGGCCCAGCGGCCACTTGCCTCTCGCATGTCTCACACTCGCAGTAGCTGTTCCCATCCCCAAAGAAGTCCTCGCCGTAGAAGCAGGTGATCTCCTCTCCATCCTCAATGTCCCTGAGCACCTTCACGCACGCCGTGTCGCGGCCCGTGGACACAAACTGCGAGAGATAAGGAGCAAAACTTGACACAGTTTCCCCAACAGCCCACACCACGTACATAGCATCTCGGTCAGCAACGCACGATGCATTGCATTAGGTACACGTTCTCAGAGGACACTCTACTACCGTCTTGCTGCCAGAGACAAGGACGCTTCGCTAGCACTTTTAACACAGAATCTGTTAAAGGCTGGGATTCTCAAGAAAAGTGACAGAACACCACAAGAAATTGTTACGAAATGCGTAACACGTACGTCGGAGGAGAACCTGTACAAAAGTGTGGCAAATTGAGAAGAGAGAATGAAAATCTGAGCACGCTCCCACTGGCCTCGAACATACGACTCTAAGATTGCGAGCTTGACACTCTACCAGTCCACTAATTTGTGGGTAAGTGAAAAATTAGCTGCCTTTGTTTCTGTCATGGTGGTCTCTACTAACAGTTTGAACGCGAATGCAGATTGCCGGTGTTTGCGTTCAAACTGTTTATGGGGAAGAGATGAGGGAGTCCCAAGACGTGCCACCCCATTGCATAAAAAGGGACAAAGTTTGAAACAAACCATTATGCAATAACCCCCCCCAAAAAAAAATAAAAAACTTCAATGTGTATTGCAAATTTCAAAGAATGCCACAGAAATGCATGCTGTGTACAGCGCAATCCACTTATAACGATAATGAGAAAACTCAAAAATTCAATCGTTATAACCTATTATCGTTGTATCCAGACTGGCCTCGAAAAGTATGCGATATAATACCCCATGCTGCAGCATGGAGCGAGTTACTCAGCAACGCAACACACTGATCGCATCACACAATATCAGCTTTAAAATAAACATTTTTTTATTTAGTAGTTTATATGAACAATTGTTTGATAAATTGCGCATAAAAGACAGGAAAGCGACGCTTCCTATGTGATTCTGATGCACTACGTGTACAGTTAATACACGTGTACTGCACGCAGTCTTATCGCCTGTGCAAAATCGACCAGTAACTGAATCGCAAGGGAAACACCTTGAATGTAAATCGTGAACAGACAATCATCGATGATGGCACAGATGATGTTATTATTGTCGCTCTGGCCACCTTCGTCAACGGCGGCAGCGGCGATAAAGATTGTGGGGCCGCGACATGGGGCAGCAAAGGTGGCGCCTGGGAAGAGCGCATAGGTTTGGACGAGGCTCCAGGCTTCTTTAACTGACGTGAATGTCGGTATGCTTTGTTTTATCTCTGCCAAAACCTCCAAGACTTGCATTTTCGCTGCGTGCATTTTGCCAGCGCCATCTTTAAAATGTGATGACTGATGCCAACGATGATGATATCGGTCGGCTTAGGACGCATGCATCGATAACTCGCAGTGAATTTCGATACGCGTCCGTACAGCATACACGTGTGGCAAGTTGGGTGTCGTTCGTTTACCACTTTGAGAGCGCAGCTCTTAGGGGCCCGTTTCCGGGCTGAGCGGCGTCGGCGTCGGTGTAACCGTAAGGTCATGTGACCAACCAACCCCCCTCCCCCCGAGGTCACGTGACCCCTGTGAGGAGAGGAGGAGAACCCTCAGTACCCTTCCCTCCTGCTCAAGAGCTGCGCTCCAATTCGGCATTACAGGGAGTTGTAAACGGCTTTCATTTTTTAACCTCATCTTCTTAGGTACAATATAATGTCTAAACCAATTTTAGGAATTGGCGTCTCCAAATTAGATTTAACTATTTATCGCCAGTTCCATTTTTTGCCTGATTACTTATTTTTATATCTTCCAGTCGGCGCATTTATGATTGTCGTAGCCGACGTGCCTAATATATCCCATTGCTATATATGGTTTACTTTTAGATAGACCCAACACAAAAATGCACAGTTCTCTAGAAACTGACCATTCTAAGTGATACATTGTTATAAGTGGTATCGTTATAAGTCGATTGCAGTGTACACTGACTTTGATCTTAAAATTGAGGTAAATCGAGCATTCTATGACAAGCATAACATCATAGCTGAAACTGGATACCACAGCACTTCTCTTCACGTTTGCACTCTGCTGTCTGGTTTCTTGCACAATGCTTTACAACACTTCCACATGCTTGGTGGTCACAACCAGGGGAGATGTCTGCCAATAAGCGTGCATTTTAGTTTAGCGAGAGGCTCATTTCAATGAGTCCCGTTAGAAACAAATGCTAGGGACTGAAAACCTACACATAATTTGTGGCAGAGTCCGACCGACAGGAGCGCGAAGAACACAAACGCACCTTGCAATTGGGGCGACAGTCGTGGTTAATGAAGGCCGCCGGTCCGAGCCAAAGCTGAGCGCAGTTCTTCCGGCACGAGTACATGACGCTGAAGTCGTTCTTCCCCGAGCACAGCAGCTGACACTCTTCTTCTTCGGAAAGCTCGGCAATGCAGCCCACGAGGTGAGATATCTTTTCGTTCTTGTACCTTAAAGAAAGCGAGAAAATAGTTCAGCTATGTTCACGAATTTCAGCTTTAATGCTGGCCCCAGCTGCGCCCGAACATCTATCCACTGTCGAGGAAATCCCAGGCACAATTCACGTTGGGGCGTCCGACGTGCATTTCTAGGGGCTCCAATGTTTCCAGTTTTCTCCGCTAGGAAGATGATGATTAGGCGTTTATTGGCGCAGCAGCAACGAGGGCCATAATGCGCCACGCTTAACGTATTTCGAGCGTGCTGTAACAAAAATTATTCCGAGGCTACAAAGTTACATATGGTATAAACATCCAGTTTGTTTTAAAAAGTCTAAAACACAGCTGAGAGGAACTAAAGGTCTATTGCCAAGCAAAAGTGAGAGGTGAAATGGAAGGTGCCCTCTAAAAAGTTTGGGAAAACATGATGGACAAAGTAATTGATAGGACGAACAATGCCATAAAATGTGTATAATGGTCAGAAGCTCTCCACAATGCTCACATAGTGTAAAACCTTCACCACGAAGCAGATACTGATGTGTCAAAAGGGAGCGACCTATTCTTAGACGGCATAGAAGAACCTCCACGAGACGTTCCCTGTTATAAGAGCTCTCCCAAACGCCCAGAACGGGCTTGATAAGGTCAAGTTTGTTATTGCTCTCTGTATCCCATTCCAGCTGCCACTTTTGAAAAATAGACTTCCTCAGAGGTGGTTTCAGATCTTGGTAGGGTAAGCCATTGAATGTTATTGATGAGCCTCGAGTAGACATGGCCAATTTATCCGCCTCTTCATTGCCCAAACTCCCAGCGTGACTCGGCACCCAGCAAAAATTGATGTCCAGACAGTGTCGAAGAGCACTGTTGACCTTAACATGTAGATGTTGTGCTAGGAGATTCTTTGTGGGCATCAGGGAGGACACAGTCAGAAAGGTACTTTGTGAATCAACAAAAACAGCTTTCGTTGTACTCTTGTCGAGTATATGTTTGACCGCAAGTAAAATACCGCAAACTTTGTAGTGGAAATGCTTGCCCTATAACTTGTATGGCTTTGCTGTATAAAGCAGAATACAGAGCACACCCTTAAAAAAAAAATGATTTGGACCCATCTGTATAAAACTCCAGGTAGTCTGCATATTTCTGTTGCAAGGAGAGGAACTCCTGCTGGAGGATTTGTGGTGAAGTGACCCTCTTACTGTATTTTGAGAGTGACCAGTCACAAAAAATTGGCAGAGCATCCCATCTCATGGAGGGGGATATTAAGGGCCTGACAAGTACTTTGCAAACGGAGGCTTAATGGTCTAACAATGCTCGGCTTGTTTTCAAAACGCTGTGAACATCTGCAAGGACACTGACAATACGTACAGTATATGCTTACAAAGTATCTGACAATACTTTGTAAGCATAAGAGATGCTGAGGTACTGCCTCCATTTCTCGAGGGACATTTGATGCGTATCAGCATACAAACTCCTCACAGGAGATGTGCAACATGCACCTGTAGCAAGTCATTGTCCAAGGTGGTGTTTTGGGTCAAGCATCTTATATATCGCCGCACTGACCCATATACAACTGCACCATAGTCGAGGCGGGATTGAACTAAGGAGTTAAACAGTCGTAGAGACAGCACCTATCCGAACCCCGTGACATATGCAACAGCACCTTTAGGATGCTTGACGACGTCAAGCGTTTTCGTCTCAAATCCTTCAAATGAGGCACAAAGGTAAGCTCCTTGTCCAGGGTGTCTAGCAAACTATTATTTTGAAATTCCCTGACTTTTCCAGGTTTCTCCTGACATTTTCAGGCGAAATTTCCTGACCACTGTAGAGGCGGTTATATATATAAGACCATTACAACACAAGGCATTTAGCATTAAGCACTGTGAGCATCATTTTGCACGCGCTTAATCCAACTTGCATATACCGGAATATTCGGGTTCGTCCAGTCCAGGGGATTAAACGAGCACTTTCTTGCCGTCGACATCTTTAGTGAAGAGGCCACTTCCAGAAACACAATGAAACCACGACGCTCAACCACACACGTCAATAACCGAATGGCAGCATGGCGCATTGCCGCCAGATGCGCACTTTCGGATACTTTCGGCTTAATGCTTGGATTCGATTGGGGTCTGCGGCTTTCCCATTTGTTACTAAATCTAGAAGCTCTAACTGGACCTAGCCTAGTGTCGTGCCTTCAATCCAATCCAATCCAAGGCTTGGACTGGATTTGTCGGCTATTCCCGTTGCATCGGGTAGCACACTCTACATCGGGTGAGCAGAGCCCGTGCTCCGCTCTAAGCAGAATGTATTGCCCATTTTACTGCCCCCAAGTCCTCAGGTCTTTGCTCAGGGCGCTCGATGGCGTTTCCGGCTCATTTTCCCTGACTGGGTTCGCTTTTTAAAAATATCCCTAACAATTCCCTGATTTTTTCGGTAATTAAAATTCCCCTGACAATTCCGGGTCGCTAGACATCCTGCTTGTCAAACATCACGCCCACGAATTTGTGTTCTTGTTGAACTGATATAACAATGCTATTAACATGCAAGGATTAAAAGGTATATCCCCGGCACAACGGAAAAAAAAAAAACTTTGAGCCTTTCTACTTTGGTGAAGAAGAAAGACCAGCGAAGCTGTACTATGGTCAGACGACCTCAAGGACGATGTCTAGGACAACCTCAAGGACGACTTCTAAGACGACCTCGAGGACTATGCCTAGAGGACGACCTCAGAGACGATTTCAAGGACGACGTCTAGGACGACCTCAAGGACGACTTCTGTGACGACCTCGTGGACGATGGATGTCTAGGACGACCTCAAGAATGACTTCTAGGACGACCTCGAGGGCAACCTCTCGACGACCTCAGGACGACCTCAAGGACAACTTCTAGGACGACCTCGAGGACGACGTTTAGGACGACTTCTAGGACGACCTCGAGGACGACATCTAGGACGACGCCTAGAGAAATTCAGCCTTTCCACTCTGGTGAAAACCAGAGTGGGAAACTAGCGTGGGAAACTTTTTCAGGAGAAAACGTGAAGCCATTTTCATCTGCCCACCTAAACTTCCTATAGATTATAAGTTGCAACTGCCGTTCACAACTGGAGAGATTACAGGAAGATAATGAGACCTGCACGTCATCCACAAATAAAGAGTAAGATATTGATGTTGACATAACCTTTGCTAGACAGTTAATCTTAATCACTCAGCACTCCTCTTTGTGGAACACCATTTTCTTGAGAAAACATCCAACAGTGTGGAACCCAATCGGACTTGAAAAGTTCTCTCGCTCAGAAAGCTCTGTATGTACTGAAGCATGTGGCCCCACACACCACAGTTGTACAAGTCACAAAGAATTCCGTACCTCCATGTGGTATCATATGCTTTTTGTAAATCAAAGAACACCGAGACACAATGCTGCCGGTGTACAAATGATTGACAAGCCTCTTATATGTCTTCCCTAAGCAACTCGTGAGTGCGATGGGACGATAACTCATAGAAATGGAGGGGTCTTTTCCACTTTTCAGAAAAGGGATTATGTGGGCATGTTTCCAGCAACAAGGAAAGGCAGCAGCTTGCCATAGATGATTAAAAAAGTTAGCAGACCGTTCATAGATTCAGGGGACAGTTTCCTCAGCATTTCATAGTGGGGTCTGTCTGGCCCTACAGAGTGCTTCTTTGCACCAAAGCTACCTTGAGTTCACAGATTGTGAATGGTATTGTAAAAATATGAGCCCCCCCCCCCCGACATCGAGATGGGCGGTTCCTCAACAGTTGACTGGAACTTCTTAAATTTTGCGCTTAAATTAGAGGAGCTCCTAATAAGCTGGAAATGCTCCCCGAGAACATTTGCATGATCCTTAAGCGATACAGAGGGGTTCGGAAAGATTGGTAATCTCCTCGGACTTTCCGTAGGCAATCCCACACATCTTTTGCTGAAACAAAGCTATTTGAGAAGATTTTTTTTTTTTTTCATGATGTCCTTTTTGCTTGTTTTTAAGTCCAACGTGCCTTGGCCCTACATTTTTTAAATTCAGTCAGGTTAAAAAAAACGTGGGATAAGGGCGAAATATACCCAATGCCCTGTTCCCTTTTCTGCAAGTTCCTGTGCATTCCTCATTCCACCAGGGTTTGCATCTCCGGGGGAAGAGGCAAGATGTTTGCAGAAAAGAAGATGAAGCAGCATTAATGAGACATTCGTTGACAAACATTGTCGCCTCCTCGGGGGACACAATACAAAAAGAGAGACAAATACAGTACACCATTTAAAACAAAAAGAGCCCAGTCAGCCTTCTCTAACTTCCACTTTGGAAGGCGGGTCGAAAAAAAAGGAAGGGGGTCGAAAAAGAAGGAAGGGGTATTGTGCTTTCTAAAATTATGGGGGAATGATCGCTGCCAAATGGATTATCTAAAACCTTCCATGAAAAGCACGGAAGTAAAGCTGGCGAGGATATGGAAAGGTTTATTGATGTAAAGGTGTTATGAGCAGCACTAAAAAATGTTAGCTCCTTTTTGTTCAAAAGACAGAGCCCAGGGGATAATAAAAGTCGTTCTCTAACTCCACCACGGGAATCCTGATGAAAACTTCCCACAAGGGGTGGTGGGCGTTAAAATCACCTAGAATTAAAAAAGGCTTAGGCAGCTGATCTACGAGTCCTTGCAGCTCACGGAGCTGCAGCGGAATGTTGGGTGGCAGGCAGAGCGATACAAGGGCGATGAGGCGGTCAAAGAGAATGCGAACTGCCACTGCCTCAAGTGGTGTTTGTAAAGGAACCTGAGCACACACATTCCCACTCTGCACTACTAGTGCGACTCCACCGAAAGGGATAGGAGAAAGGCGGTCTTTCCTAAAAACCTGGTGACGATGCAAGACCTGTGTGTGTTTGTCATTCAGATAGGTCTTCTGTAAACAGAGCACCACAGGACGAAGCTCATCGAGAAAACAATTAATGTCATCAATATTATGAAAGCCGCGACAGTTCCACTGCACGATCCTAACTGTTTACTCATAGCAGTGCTAAAATTAAAATAAACTTTAAATTATAACCTGCAAAAATCGGTAAGAACAGGTTACTATGTTATAAAACAAATTTTGATGGTGCGGGCGTTTTCCTTTTTAGCGCAATCATTCTGCTTCCCACTAGAGCTAGTGGGGGCAGCAAACGGAGGACTCCAATCCCGAGAGGATAGCCTCATCGTCTGATCTAAGCTCACTCTCCAGTGATGCCGTCAGCTGACCCAGGGGCCAACTGCCTCACCGGGCTTCCTCGGGGCACAGGTGCCCGGTGAGGATGGCCCAGACACCATGGGAGCACCGAGGAGCGGAGCATTTTTTGCTTTGGGGTGAATGCTGGCGAGCCAGCACCCTCCCTGGGCTTGGGACTTGGTGCCGTTGGCACCGTTCCCATGGGTTTGGGTGGGGACTCCGACGAGGCCCGCAGATCGTCTGGAGACGTCTAGCTTCCCGCCGATGCCAATAATGGCCGTGCAGGTCCCCTACGCACGACCTGGAATATCCGCCTTTTGCAAAGAAAAAGATTTTTAGCCTCATGGTAGGAAATATTTTCATTGGCCTTTAGAGTATGGACTTCCCTCTCTTGCTTTGACAACGGACAGGAGCGAGAGTATGCCGAATGAGGACCGTCATAGTTGGCACATTTCGGATTGTTGTCATAGGTGTCAGCAACATGCTCTCTGCTAGAGCACTTGGCGCAAGTGCCAGCTCCCCGACAGCTTGTGACCCATGGCTGAACCATTGGCTCTTGAAGCACCTCTGAGGGTTCGGCACACAGGGCTGTACATGGCACTGCAGGTAGCCTGCCTTCAGAGTTTTGGTAGTGTGGTCGAATCAAAAGTCAGAATGACGCGTTTGGTTTTCCGTTCAACACCGTCTCCGCGGATGGTGATGAAATGCGCAGCTACAACCCCTTGACCAGAAAGGCCCCCAACGATCTCTGCCCCAGATTTTTTAAGCAAGTCATCCGCAGAGGTTACTCCCTGTACGGTGTTTAGCTTGCAATGAGGTGTTACGCTAACTTTGTAATCTGCGGCGGAGTTCAAGACTAGGAGAGCTTCTTTGTTGTTTTGTATTAAATCCAACAAGGTCATTTAACGCTCATTTTTTTGGCATTGAAATTAGTTCCAATAATACCTTCAAGCACTTTTGACACGAGAAAAAGGGGATAACTTTGGAAGCGTTTTCCACCCTCTGAGTGTAGTACTAGGAACTTTGGAAATTTGAAGAATTCAAGACACTTTGCAGGATGGTCGTTTACTTCGGTGCAAACCCTTTTTGGGGTCCTGATCAGTGGTTTTCCCATGGAGCCCAACAAGGGGTTGGGTAATGTGCCATAGCAAGAAAGGCTTGGCTGACACAATTACTTTACCAGTGCTGCCCGGGCACTACACCAGAGAGTGGTTGCAGGGACAGGACCTGTTTCCACCCAAGGTTGGCCCTTGCTACCTAAGAAGTTGAAAAAGGAAGAAAGAGAGTATAGAAGAAAAGAGAAGGAGGTGGAAGAAAAACTTTCAGCCTTTCCACTCCGGTGAAGAAGGAAGACCAGCGGAGCTGTAATAAGGTGAGACGACCTCAAGGACGACTTCTTGGACGACGCCTAGGAAGACCTCAAGGACAACATCTAGGTCGACCTCAAGGATGACACCTAGGACGACCTCAGGGACGACGTCTAGGACAACCTCAGGGACGACGTCTAGGACGACCTCAAAAACAATGTCTAGGATGACCTCGAGGACGACCTAAAGAATGACCTCAAGGACAATGTCTAGGACGACCTCAAGGACGACTTCTAGAACGACCTCGAGGATGACACCTAGAGGACGTCGTCCTTTAGGCACCATCCTCGAGGACGACTTCTAGGACGATGCCCAGAAAAATTCAGCCTTTCCACTCTGGTGAAAACCAGAGTGGAAAGGATGGAAAGGTTGCTGCCGTCGCTTATAGATGGCGGTAGCTGTCGAGCCTTTCTTCGAGATTTCTTTGTCCACGGACACAAAACTGGGGAAACTAGCCCTTAACAGCTCTGCTGTAAAAAATTGAAGAGGAGGGTAGAAGAGGCGACTGACTGAATCACCTTGGTCGCACCAAGCCAGGACACCCGTCTATGAGAAGCAGGGGCCAAGCAGTATATTCCCTCGCCTGGGGGCCCCAAAAGGTCCAAACATACCCCGGGCTCAGCTCAACCACCAGGATCCCCTTCTCCCCCAGACGTGAGTTAAGCCACACACAGCCAGGCGTGGGTGGGAGCGCCTACTAAAGCAGGTGCGTCCTGCTAATGGCTGTGGCAGCCCACGTGGCTGAGGTCCGTTGTGACGCCACTCACCAAGCACCGAACACCTGAGATGTAGGCCCCCCCCCCCAGGGTCCACTAGGAAGCCTAATCAGACTGCTAGATGAAAAGATCAGATTGATGCCATTGCAAACAAGCTCTGATCTAGTATTTCATAAGGGGCTAGTTGATTTGTATTCTCGAGTTCAAGACAATGTGAGGAAATCACCATTTTTTGGTAGCACATAACTTGGCCCCAATGTTGCCCTCCATGGAGTAGCGGTCACACCGCAGCACTTCGAAGCCAGCTTCCTTGTCAAACATGCGCAGGTAGCGGAAGATCTGGAAGTGAAAATACCAATGCACATCACCACTACACTCTCATCTGTTTAAAGCACAAATTTAGGGAACAATGTTAAGGCATCCCACAAGCAAGCACTTTATTTTCATAGCAAGATAACAATAAAAACTCTTTCTTGCTATGCACTTCTACAAAGCAGCACTTTGTAAAAGGATTCCCTAATATGTTAGCAACTGTGCATTGAAGGGCCTATTCACCTAACCACGCTAATCATACATACATAATGCCGTCTCATGTTTCAAATATATTGCAGTTGGAAGTGCTTACTAAAAAATAGTGGAATTGTTTGGAGATAATTGACTCAACCAAATACAATGAACAGACAACTTCCTAGTTGTAGTTAGGCAAAGGGACAACCAAAACCTTTTTCTACATTGACCAGACAATGAAGTATGGCTTGACAGGACTCTGAGACAGCCCGCGGCTGCAATCACTAGACCCGATTTCGTGTTTGCATCTTTGAATGCCCTGGCAAACTCCGACGCAGTGCTCATATCCAATCGTTCAGTGGTTAGGCCTGTCCAAAGCCGCCTCTTTGGCCACCAGCCACGCTGACTAGCAGCCGACACAAGCACAAATACAATAGGGCAGACTCACGTGATCCTTGAACGGACCCTGTCTGGCCTTGGTCAAGCAGGAGGCCGGAACGAACTCCGTCAACTTGGAGTACACCTTTTCGTACTGGTTGTGAGTCTTGAAGTCCAGTATCAGTTGCTGCAGCTCGTGTTTCTGTGACTTGTAGGGTCGAAACCTGGGGGCACGTATCGCACAGGTTTTACCCGCACTGCTCTTACGTAGGCGTATAGCATCAACGTGTAACTTAATCACTGACTGCTCACAGCCTAAACCCTAGGGCAACAAGGGACATATGAATACAGTCTCAAAGGTTACCTGAGGTTCATTTTGTGCGTGGCAAAGCCCAGGTACGGGTCTAGGATGAGGCTTGTGGCCTGGTCGTCGCTTTCGCAAAGTTCGCGGGCTGTCATGCCAGTCGAAGGGGCATAACGGGAGCCCCGCTACGTGGTCCCTCCACCACCATGGCCGGTGCTCCCCCTATGACCTAAAGCAAACAGCAAGATGGCAACATGAAGCAAACAGCAACGTGACAACGTTAAAGAACACCGCAACGGTCGGTGTTCCTCCAGTGACCTAAGGCAAGCAGCCTCCATGGGCTAAAGCCAACAGCAATATGACAGCATAAGGGTAACCCACAAGGAGTGGTGCTTCCCCCATGACCTAAAGTAAACACCGAGATGGCAACATAAAGCAGGCAGTAACATGATGACACCGAGGAATACCACCACAACGGTTGGTATTCCTCCAATGACCTAAAGCAAACAGCACGACGGTAGTACATAAGGTGAAGCCAAAACCTGACATCGATCCGCTATGTAACTAACAACTCCGAGCAAACGGATATGAACGTAAGAGATCGGGGCAACGAACTTCAAATTAGCTGATTTATCTCAAATCACGGAAACAAGATAATTGCTGTTCGCAAGAGCGTCGCCGATCGGCGAGCTGCGTATAAATGGGGCTTGCCGCGGTATGCGGCACTTCGGGACGCCTTAAAACATGTCTCAAATGTGTCGAGGTGCGAACACGAGCAGGCACGGCCCAAGCAGAGTTAAAAACTTCATTAGCGTGTTGTACACCAAACGTACTACTTACAAGATCGCGATTACGGAACAGAGGGCGGCGTGCGCAATTTAAAAGGCACGAAGCGGTAGGCTTGCCGAGCTCGGCCGTGATCCGACGCTGTTTCGACTTGTTCACGGCCAAAAGTCATCTGTCTTCATCTTTAGAATATGTAGACGGTCGATCTAGCAGTGGTTCGCGCAGGTCTTGAACACCAGTTCATGTCAAACACCGTGTCTTCCAAGCAGTCGAGGCATACACCGAGAGAGCTTTCCCCCGCCCGACCGAGATGCTAGCCTTGCGAGTTCATTGGACATACAACAAAATGAGACTAAAACGCCCAACATGCATACGTGTTTGGGTCGGGAACGGCCAGGAAATAAGTGTGGCTTTCTGCAAACCGAGCCGTCAGCGTAGCAACGCGTAGGACAAAGATATCCGAAATAGTGACACTGGGATGAGAGCGTTGAACGACTGGAATAAATTTGGGAGAACCGACACCTTAGCGCGATCGCCGACGATTGTGCGCATACAACGACATATAGCCTTTTCCTGTATCTCCTCGTTTGAATTGCCTGCTGAGATCGTAGGTATAGGGGATTGTTGCGAAGACAAATTTTCTTTAGATTACAACGGGGAAAAAAGAAATCGGCGACAATCTAGGAGCGAAGATTCGTCCCAAACGAAATCATGACCGTGCTCAACAGGGCTAATACCCGTAAACGATTCAGCGAGAAGAAAACTGGAACTTACCTTGGTTGTAGAGATGCTAGATGAAGACGCCTTTAGGTTTTCCACGCATTGCTAAATAGCACTTCCAGGGCACGAGACTGTCAGAGCGACCAAACTTGGGGCAAGCTTGGGGCGATCAGCAATCATAAGCAGCTAGAACAATCGCGTGCACGCACGACCGCCGTGTCGAGCGCGACAGAGCAACCACGGCGAGGTTCGCGCGATTCAAACGTTTCTTCATGCTTAAACCAAGTCAGTTGACCAAAAATATGGGCTCGTTCCCACAGTTAAAAACAAAACATATTTCGCTAGAAAGGCTACGGCGGTGGTCGCGAATCGGCTCTCTGTCAATGCCCGCTAGGCCTAGGGAACTTTGAAACCCCAAACGTTGTTCGCAGACCTATGCCCGTGGTCCGATGCGATCGAAAACAAATAAAATTCGACCCTTTCAGCTGTTCTATCTTCACGAGAACGTGAGATTAGGGTAGAATAAGGACTGCAAGAAAACTCAAATTTGAAACCCGTTGGCGTAGGAATTACTTTTTTGGGCGGAACAGCACCGGGTACTCAAGCACACATGCGCCTTCTCACGCAGCGGCACCCAATGAACCACGAAAGAACACAATAATAGTAAATACAAATAGTAGAAAAAATAAAAGAAACGTAGGCGAGCTGGTGAATAACATTCTAAATCCCCCCCCCCCAAAAAAAAAGAAAACAAATAAATATGAATGTTAAAAGAGACGGACAGAACAATGAAATCTTAACTTTCAGACTTCATTGTTCTGTCCATTTTTTAGTTTCTCAGGCTTACTATGAATAATTATAATTAAAGAGTTTTATATTTTAATTGATGTATTTGCCATGTGTTAGCACCACAGTTTACTAAATGCCCTTGCTCTCGTCGCTTACCTCTTTAATGGGAAACATTCTTTGGCTAGGTGTTCGCATTTTGTGAAGCCCAGATAAAAGCGTGGCCGCGAGGCTTGACACCGATTGGATGCAGTGGCGTAACTAGGGAGGGGGCAGGGGGGTACAAGTGCCCCGGGCGCCACTTGGGAGGGGCGCCGAGCCGAGTCCACCCAACATGTGCCCTATGGAAAAAAACGGCAGCGGGGCTACGCGAGGGGCGCGAAATTTCATTTGCCATGGGCTATGAGGGGCGCGAAATTCCATTTGCCATGGGCGCCGTCATACCTAGTTACGCCACTGATTGGATGATGGGTGGGAGAGGAGCAGTGAGGTGCTCGATGCTGATTGTTTAACTGGGAGGTCCAGCGACCAGAGGGGTACGAGCTCGACCAACTGTGCGCATCCGATGGAGAGGAGCTCGAGAAAGGCTCTGGAAGATCGCCAGGTTTATCAGCCCAATTAGCCGCTTCATTCTAGGAAAAACTACCCAATGTACACATGAGTACGCATTAAACTACCTGAAGAAGAAGCACCATGAACGTGGCAGACTGTCTGTAAACTCGTAGCTATTGCTACGAACGTTTGCTAGATGTTTCATGTATAGCCAAAGGCAATTAGCCTAGCAATGCACTCATAAATCTTTTTACCTTCGGTTTTGTTGCAGTAAGCGTTGACCAGCGCAATGTGCCAAAATCTACAAAATCCCCCCTCCAAAAGAAAAGAAAAGAAGAAAAACATGTTTTTTCCATTGCAAAAATAAACTATGCATTGATAAATGCTCGGCCTTTGGCCAAATGTAGCATTGGCAGTCCAGATTTGATGACAAAGTTTCAGAACAATCCGGCATCTAAAAGTTAAACAATTTCTGGAAATTTTCAGTGGGAAACGTGATGGGTCCCATTTTCTTATTGAAGGCTCCATAAAATCCCACGTAGGGTAACCATCTGGAGCCACGCCGCTAGTGCTACCTTTGGGTGGAGACTTGTGCCCAGAGATGCATACTTTATTTTTTGCAATAAAGAAACACTATTTTTTGCTTTCGGGGACACACTGTGTATTACATCATGGCCTGCATGAACCAGTAAAAAAAGAAAGAAAAAAACTGTTGTGTGTATACATATACATTTTATTTACACCTTACATTCTTTCCTATAAAACAACTGCGAAACAATGCCAAACAAACGCATGCTACGAGATGTCTCGGCAGACACTTGGAACGCGCTTAATAAATCTTTCTTATATGCTCACAGTTCCCATGGCAAAAGTTATTCACTCCAGCATGAACAAAGAAATTCAACAGCGATTAGAAAATAAATGCCATATTTTGGACACTTCACCCCACATTGAGAATCAGGTAACAATAGCAAAAAAAAAAAAAAAAAAAACAGGCGAAACAAATACTGCTGAAATTTATGATCGACAAAAAAGCTGCCTTGGGATATGAGTATCCACACCAAAAAAGCAATACGATTCAATGCGCAATAGGCACCTTTTTTTCTTGGAAAACGTTCATAATTCTATTTACGCATGATGACAAACATTTAAAAATTCAGTGTGATATAACTCCAAAACAAACAAACAATAACATTTCCACCGTGCCACTCACACGGGAGAGAATGGATGAGGAAAAAGTATGTAACAAAAATAATGAAAAAAAAAAAAAAGCAGTGGTTCCAAACAGTTGCCACCATGTCGGACTAGTTTTGTGCAGGTTTCTATAGGAAACACTTGAAAGACAGCAGAGCCTCACTTCTCTAAAGCATCTTTACTGCGAGGAAAGCGAAGCTAGTTGAACCCCAGAAAAGTTTCTCATCACCGTTCTATATATACCACCCACACCTGCTCCAGAGGTTACTTGGCTTCCTAGGTCTCGCAAAGTGGCACCGATGTGGAGCGCACAATACCCTGGCAAAGTCGGAAGAGTTGAATTAGATATGTCCAGCTGCAAAAGCCTGAACGCCACAATAACACCGAGTGCGGTTGCATATACCCGATCGGAGCAGGCACGATCGTTTGCGTCCTACCGTGCTCGGCTGCTGCCGCAAACTCCTACCCAGAAGCTATTCGCCTAACCCAGCTAGGGATAAGAGAACCCAAACCTAGCCGCTATATAAAAAGAAGCAAGGAGAAGCGCTTGTGCAGGGTGCTGTAAAACGGGAACCGCATCACAGCAAAAGACTGCAAACCTGCAAAAATCTCGCAAGATTGCACGTCATCCCGTCCGAAATTATTCCCGTCGAGGAGAGAGAGAAAAGCCACCATGCAACGGGCGGCCTTAAAGAAGCGGTACGCGGGTTGACGATGGGCAGTCTCGATTTGTTCTCGCCCCCATGCTCGTAAGGAAACCTACACATCCACACCTACCAGACGTCTCGAATGCCCACCGGACATCGCGCACGTCTTCCATGACCTACCCTCGGGACGCCACCGGACATCCATAACATCAGCTCGTTGATGTGAATGGAACATCTGCGGTCGTGCAGAAAGTAATCAGACTCCACGTCCCTCAACCACCAACGAGGAAGTACTTCAAAGGCGGTGGTTGGCATCCCCTACTAAGCAGACTTAGGTAGAGGGAGTGTGGAGGTTGGCTTCAGTATGGGGGCTAATGTTTCCTACATAACAAGGCTGCAGCGCTGAATTTTTTATGTAAACCTAAGGAGGCTGGACGTGACCACTGCATCGGTGTTTGCCTGGGACTCATTTTTATCGGTCCAACACGAGTTTCAGCCGAACGCGAGGCATAAGGGTATTCATACCAACAGCTTGGACACGAGAACGCTGATGCAGCTCTTCGTGTCCAAGCTGTACCCCAGCGTTGGCCTCCTTTAGGCGACGATGAGAATTCAGCACTACGGCCCTTGTTATCTAAGAGATGTGGCTCCACAAACCTTCTCACAATTCCCAAATATGTCGCCTCCCCTGGCCTTTTGACGGATCGCTGCATACAGCGCTCGTGCCACGCAAGAGCAAAGCACCCCGATGACCCGCCACCCGTCCTTAACTTCTAGAAGCAGACGACCCAGTTCTTCTCCTCGTAGACTCCGACGCTCGGAGTGTGATCAAGAGGAGGACCATGCCAGATGATCCAGTGAAGAACCAGCTGAACAAGCACCACCGCTGCCACCGTCGTCAGGTCGCTGCGCTGCGCGAGCTGCTGTTCGATGCGGCGCTGCTGGGCTAGGGCCGCTTCTAGGTGGCGCTGAAGAGTGGTCAGCATCGGCAGTGGCGTCTTCCAGGGACTTATGGAGGGGCCCCAGGGCAGGCCCCAGCACCTGGGACATGGCTCCCGAGATGAGGCGGTGCTGTTGCAGCCCCAGCCGTTGGGGGACTGTCTTGCCGGGTTCCACGGCATGGACTGAGTGGACGGAAACAAAGATGGAAACCGCAATCAGTATGAGTGTTGAAAGGCTCGTCGTCAGTCGGAAGGGCGGAGCGAGAGAACCAGGTAGATTAAGGATCGTCCGAAAGTTCAAGGGGTAGCCAAGTCAGCCAAGCGGTGTTTGGTGCCTAGCTCCAGTCAGCTTGCAGTTTAGATGCAGGTGGGCAGGCATTGTGAATGTCACAGTTGTGGACTCATTAACACTGAGGTTAACAAAAAAAGACTACATATAAAGAATTAGGCGGCAAAGTATTTGAGGCGTTATGGCTCAAGCTCGGCCTAAAGAAGAAGGAAGTCTACAATCAGCTGAATCGTTTTATTCTTGAGGAGAGACAACGTTGGTCACCGACATCTGTCGTCTCTGCTCTTCAAACACACCACTTTAGATCCGAAGATTTAAAGTTGGGTGTAACCAGTTGGTATGCTAAGGGTACGGAAACAAAATTTGTGCGCTTATTTCTTTGCCTAAATATGAACTATCGAATACTACAAGCACCTCAGAAACACCAGTCATTGGCTGCACCCAAGTTTAAATCCAGCATTTAGAACAAAAAATATAGCTATCCGCTCAATATACAAGCGTGTGATTATCATCTACAGGTACTATTCATCCTATCCGACTTATTTCTGAATGTTTCGCATATATTTCAGGCTTTGATTCAGTATCCCTTTCATGAGGCCTGTGCAATGGCCACAAACTGACCGGCAGTGCTACTGGCCTTAGAGCCAGACCTCCCTGGCACGATCCTGAAATGTCCCTAGCGACCTTCCCTAGGCAGAAATCAGCATGAGAACCTTCTAAAGGGGGTGCCATAAACTGGCACTGCTTGTGTAGATCATAGCCCCGCAATAGCACTAATTTACAGGTAACTTAACTGGACTGAAAACTGTGGAGAACAATAATTCACAGAAAACAAAAGCTAGATCTTGCAACAACAAATAAACTCACAAAAAAACTAGTTAACTTCCCAGTACATTTAGTCTTTCTGCATTTGTAGGTTTCCTCTTTTTCGTCTTAATCCCAAGTTACAGCAACAACGCCAATTTCCCCGTGTCAACGTTGGGAAATCGTTCCATGTTCCTTTTAACCTACCACTTCCACCGACCGCTTTTAACTGACCACGGAACCTTCCCCAAGTATCGCAATGCATGGCGAAAACCGGAGAACCGAGCTTTCATACGCAGAGCTCCAGATGGCCTCAACCCAAAAGTATGCTCGAAGGCGCGAGCTTTCCGAACGCAAGTTTTACGTGGGAGCTTTTAACAGCCGGCAAATTATAGCCGGTCGGATGGCGATGGGCGTGTCGGATTTCGTCGAGGCTTTCCGTACCGGGTACCCCGTGATCTAGGCCATCCAGTTTTCTATCCGGTGAGTAGATTCAGCCGGTCTTGCCCACCCAATCCGATTCAAATGCAGCAGGCCACCGTTCCAAAGCCATACGCAGTCATAGCTCTAGCTTGTACGACCGACGGACCCATCGAAGCAACCCACCCTCGCTGTCGGTGGAGTCGCACGAGAAGCGCGCCCCGTGCTCGGCCGAGGAGCTCTCGCTGTGGGGCAGGCAGGGGGCTCCGACCTTGCCACCCTTCTTCTTGCGCTCCTTCTTGGCGCACCCCACCGCGGCCGAGTGGTGGTGGTGGTGGTGGTGACGGTGCGGGTGGTGGGGGCTTGAGTGCAGCACCCTCCTCCTCAGGCCGCCTGGTGGCTCGGGGGGCTGCCTTCGACGCTCACCAGGCTGCCGCCGGAGGGCACGATGGGGGTCTGGTGACGCGTCTTGCTCTGAATCACGCCGCCACGTTCAAACTGCACCACGTCGTTACGGGGGTCCCAGGGTCGCCAGCTGCGGAGGCCAAGTTTTCCACCCCCAACTGAGTTAGGACGGGAGTCAAGCAGCCGGACGACAGCCGACCGTTCGGTGGCTAAAGAGTTCCAGTAGTATGCGGAGCGCAAGTTCGTCCGTTTCTTGCACGGGGGTTGCGATGATGTCGGAACGCCGAGATCCTATTGGCCGATTGCAAAAAATAGTGGGTAGACCTCGAGGCATCTAGCATCCAGGTCTACCCACTATCCTTCCAATCAAAGCCAATCAGAGCTCGGCGTCGTTCCGATGTCACCGCAACTCCTAGGCAAGAAGCAGACGACTTGCTCTTCGCATCAAGAGCCAGACGCGCACAAAAAAGACAGCCCGACACGAGGTACGACGCGTTGGAAAATGTGTGTTGCCGGCGTGAAAACTTCTAGCTAGGAAATTCGGAGGTCACGATCCCACATAATTCCATTCCTATGGGTTGGAACGGAATTATGGTAGATTCTTCGTTCAATGTTCCTGAAATGTACCATTGCCAGAAGCTGCAGCAAAGTGCGAGAGTAGCTTATTTCAAACGTTTAATTGTCTGTGCAGTGCAGCTTGGACCTTTCTTCCAAACAGATGCCAAGCATTTCCCATCACCCGATGCAGAGCCACCAGAAGGCATGCCGCCGAGTGCGATGTGGCGGCAGCACCATTATTCATTCGGCATCGAGTAGCGCTACGCCATGCAGTAAAGAACAGACCTTCACTCGCTTAGTCGAGCATTTGGTTACTCTCGCTCACTGACTAACTTGTCCCAATCTTCTCCGACTGCAGTTCTCACAACTAGTACAGCTCGAACTACTACATTCCCATAGTATGCCGTTTCCTCTTTTGCGCCTCAGTTTGTTCCACGAAGCAACGAATCAAATCCTGTTAAAAACATCGATCAAACAAGCACTGGTCCCAATAACACGCGGCAGGAATTTGGCACACGATCTGCGGCGGCTCCAAACACGACATCAGATGTTCTGGTATGAGCTTTCGACCTACTTGCTCTACGATCGACTCTCCTGAGCCAAATAAATAGATAAAAATTAAGGGGCAACAATGCTTCTACAACTTTTGTATATACGTAAGTTGCGAATCAATTAAATCACTTTCACTGAAAACTGGGCTAATCTAGGCATGGGCACTTGTCCGGTGAAATCAGGTGCTTATAACGTATAATTTGCAGAAATCCCAAATTTGGCAAATGATTAATAGTGGGCGCTTGAGCACGAAGTGGGTGCTTCCTCAGCATTTTACTGCACTTGGGTTTGATGTAGCCTTATCACTTTTGTTAATATGAAATAGTTTCATTTGCTAAGATTATGGGATGGATTAAGACAAATTGGAATACTGAAATCAGAAAATAAATGTATCTCAATTAACTAAAAGGTCTGTGGAATCCAATAATGTATAAATGAAAGCTCTAGGATGATTTATACATTTTTTACGACACTCCTGAATTTTCAAGTTTCAAGCTTATTCATTGCAGGTAAAGCCTAAAATAAAAAAAAAAAGCCTGGTGTCACATTTAACATACTTCTCCCCTCATTGCATACCTCGCACATACACACACCAGAGAAAGAAAAATACGAAGATTGAATATGTGCAAGTGGAGATACGGCTTCCATAAAATAGCAGCGTGTCAACAGTTCATTCTGAAGTAATCACAAAAAAATACACAAACCCACTTTACAGTTTCCACTAACAATATTTCAAGACAAAAGAGATTTCACGGAAGTACTTTGGCACAGAAGTGCCTGACAACCTTCAAAGGCATATGGCAGAAACTCGAGACTGGTAAATGGCACTTAACACTAAAAAGTCTTTTTAGTGTGTCGTTTACCCAGTCTCGTTTGTTTTTCTACTATGTGCAATGTACACCAGCTCGTTTACGCCTCTTACATTTTGTTCTTCAAAAACACGACCGGTTTTTTCGTTTTTTGTTTGCTTCAAAGAGAAGTGTTTTTCTCTAAAGGCAAAAAATGGAAAGACTCACTCTGCGTGCTTGTAGGAGGAAGTCGCCCGTGGAGCATGTCCTGAAGGAAGAAGCGGGGCGCCCACTTCTCCATGCGGGCCTGCCGCTCCTTGGCGCCCCTCCGCTGGGCCTCCTCCAGGAGCGTCTTTTCCTCCGTCGCCGCCACCTGGTCCCCACGCACAATGGCTGCCGACACGTGCTGCCACAGCCTGCGCGCAACACGCCCACCCCGTTACTGCCTCCGCAGAACTTCGACGCCGAACATACGACTCCCCAAACATTTCCTAGAAATTAAGTTGTTCAGATCGCACCTGACTTTGATGGCGCTGCAATAAGTGCAGAGATTAGGCACGTGCAAATAGTGGATTTTCAGTCCGAAGCAAATAGTGGTTTTGGCCGAATATTTTCGAATCGAATATCGAATTGTTTCTCTAAGTCTTTCACAACTGCAACGTGCTTAAACGAAAACCCAGCTGAATTTGTGAAGGTTGCTTGTCAGCTTTTACTTGTCCATTTCTAAGACAAGTTAATTTTAATCTAACTATAGTTATTGACTTTGGCTTCCAAAGTCCAATGCCTACATTGAAGTGGCAAGTGAATGACACATTTGACATAAAATGAGACCTACAGAGATGCCCAGCTATACCTAATCAAGGGGATTTATAAATATTCTTGCTACCATGCAAATATCTTTTATTTAATCACGTACGATTAACACACGTAGTAAGGGCATCTCTGGGGACACTACCCAAAAGGGTCAACGTTGGAACTTTTGGCTTAATATGAATGAAGTTTACAGTAGTTTTTTACTGGCAGTTGCGAGGCAGAATGCAGTGCAATGTTTATCTGCCTACATGAATTGTGAAATAAATTAGTCGTTTTTATCAAGAACACACTGACCTTGTTTAGGAAAACTATTGTTAGAAAACTAATGTAATACCCAACATTTTTCTTCACTAGATATGCAGCAGAATTCCTGGAGAGTGCAACTGTGAAAACAAAATTTCCAAAAGTAATTTATTTTATGCTCGCATCGTGGTGAAGAATTGAATAAATTTTTTGCCTTTTATGTTGTCGACTTAACATCTTTTATAACAGACATCCACAAAGTTAAAAAAAAAAACAATGCCACAGTTGCATTGCCCATTAAATTTTAGTTAGGAAACAACAATGAGTGAGATCTTTCCTTACGTCCCGTTACCAGACAATAGATTTTCTAAAGTTTAACTCATGCCAAAAAGTGGAATGGAGAAAAGCCCATCACAGTGCTCCAACATCTACATTTTCTTCAAAGTCGGTGGACCAAAAATAATTTATAAAAAAATAACTATGCAGTGTAAACAAATGAAACTTTCTGGGAATACTCTCTAGGTGTTGGTGGGTGTAAATATATAACGATTTTCAAAAATCAACCTTTTTTGCAGAAATTATTGTTTTTTCTGGGTAGTGTCCCACCTTAACATATGCATGCGTTAAATTGTGAAAGTTAACTGTAACAAAGATATCAACACTCATGAAGTTTCTGTTTCCTTTTCCACTTCGTAAATGAGCTTTCCTCCTAAGCAAACAGGAGCAATATTTGTACTTTTCGAAGTATTGATCACGGCGAGTTAGCCCCGTTGCGTGCACTTCTTACCGAGCACCGGTGCACTGCAGAGAAGCCACACCTGGAAAAGCGAGCTCCGCAGGTGTTGCTTTCTTGCAGTGCACTGGTGCTCAGTAGGAAGCACATTGAATGGGGCTAACCCGCCGTGATTAACCCTTCGAGAAATACGAATATCACAGTTTCATCTTGAAGCAAATACCATTTTGCATACTTTTTGTAGGATCCGGGGGTGTGTACGGAGGGCGTAAGGAGGGGGGGGGGGGGTGTAAATCACTGGACTCAATATACTCCTCAAACTTACCTCTCAGACTCAAAGTCCTGCTGCAAATCGAGGGGAACAGTGGAGCGTTTCAGGCGCTTGGCTCGAACTCGTGACTTGGGATTCCCTAAGACTTGCTCCTCCTAAAATACAAATTATGGTTGCGGTTGAAATATTTGCTTTTGTTGGACAATACAGTGGCAACAATGTAACTTGACATGCACGGGCTAAAATCCAGACTCCCTCGTTAGAGGCGCAGACATTGCACAGCGGAGACGAGCCTCCCTCTGTTTTAATGGCTTTCGTGGCCCTAGGTCAAGGAATCTTAAACTTTTGGTTCCTCAGAAGCTCGCATCCACCTAGACAAACAGCAGCATTATCTAGCCCCTTGGCATTCAGACAGCAAACAGAGTTCTCAAGGCCAACAACTTTGTTGATTAACAACGGTATACACATCACACCTGGCGACAGATTTTCTAAAAATCATTGGGGCAACTCCAGTGTGTCCAATGACATCAAGTACTCCATGGTGGGCCCTCCAATGCCACGATCTTCAAGAGCCTCCACAGCTGTTCCAAGTGAAAGCTGATAGCATAAAGAAGAAGGTTGTGAAGCATTTTGATCGTGGTTACGCATATGACGCGTGAAAATAATTTCGGAGCTCGGGAGCCCGCAGGTAAGCGCTCCGAGGCGGTGGAAGAGAGCAAGCTCTGCCCGGACAGTCGCACCTCGGTCCTCTTGTCCCGGAGGGTGATCTGTCCGTCCCAGTGTCCCCTGGATGAGGAAGAGCGTCTCCTTGCCCAGCTTCACCTTCCCCGTCACCAGGTTGCACAGCTCAGCACCGCCCAGGAAGGCTGCACGCTAAGGCCACTAGGATCAGCCAGCGCTCGTCGAGGCATGGGTTCTTGCACTCGAGTTCCGAGGCAACTCTGAGGGGGTGTTCCTTACGAGCACCTTCGTACGTTCCGAGTTCTCAAATATCCTCGACGCACCTGCCTCCAAGTCGGGTGCTTTTCAGTTTGATTCGATACTAGCAGACCTAAGCCACACGTTGATGCCTAACAATGAGCCAAACTCCTTCCTACTGTGCACATTATTCTTTACGAAGATTGTGGGCATCCACGGGGCTTACTGCGTCGACACCAGCGCCTGGTTGAGTTTCCTCGCCTGTCAAGCGAGAGAGATAGGGGCTCTAAGATAAAAGAAAGTTTGAGAACTCCACGTTTAGAATCGCAATAACGAGACATCGGCTGCGCGGCGCCGCCGCCACCGTTACCCTTACTGTTGACGGCAAGATTCCAGAGTGGGCACAGAGGGACGTCTCGTGTTTTCCATTAAAACCCAACCTTACTTGTTCGAGAATAACTTTTTGCGATTTTTGTTTGCGTAGTTCGCTATATTTTTCTTGGAATATTTTTTTATATGCAAAATATCACTGAACAAAACGAAGCTTAGGTTTGCACCTAATTAGAAGTGGGACATTTCTGTAATACCATGATAGCAGTATGTAAGCACAATTTCTAGAAACTATTAATTCAAGTACTGCAAATAGATTAATTTTTGCCAATTTCGTAATCTAATATATACACGCAAAAAATTACTACATGAATATATCACCTATTATAACAAATACATAAAATATTTGTCTAAATTGTGAAACTGTGTCTTTAAAATACTCCGAAAACCCACTCTTCGTAAAATGCGCGAAATATACTCTCCAGAAACATAAAGTCATTTACAGCAGTATTTGAAAGTAATGTATTAAGGCTAATTAGAATGGCAAGACCTTTCGATTCCCACTCGATCCTAGAGATCACAACTTGCACATCCAAAAGTTGCGCGCCGAAAAATCGCCGTCCACGACTCGAGATTTTGTTAAGCCCGCAGTCAGCCAATCCCGCATCCCCCACCTTGAGCTTGAACTCGAGCTCGGTGCGGTATCCAGTCTTCTCGCAGACCAGGTTGACCTTTCCGCCCAACTCCATGGTGAGGGTGCCCATCAGGATGCCCTTGCAGTGGGCGTATGGCATCGTGATGCTGTACGTCTCGCCACGCGTGAGCAGGCACAGCCGCGCCGTCCCCTCCAGAATGGCCGACAGCGAATTGCCTGGGAGGGGGCCCACGGTCACAGCACAGTGACGTGCCGGACCAAGGACCGAAATCAGAGATGTAACAATGGCGTGCGTAGACTGCTTCCAAGCTGCGTCGAATTATCTCTACTTCTATCTCGCTCGTTCTGGAAGCTTTAAAGTATAAACCCTTTCACCATTTTGGACAAGCCTAGCTTGTCAACATGGAGCCGTTCCCAAACCGTTCAGGACGAGTATAGCTCGTCTGCTTTCCAGTTCATGCGTTCAAACGTTTTGGAGCGTTCAAAACGTTTTGGACGAACCAGGCTCGCTCATGGCTTAGTTTGAGGCTCCACCAACAGATGGCAGTGCTGAAGCTTTCTTTTTAATATCTCCCATTTTGTTTGTGGCTAGAAACTTGATTTTGAAGGCAAGGGATATAATTTTGAGGACAAGAATTAAGCAGCTGAGGGTCAGAAATATCCCAAAACTAAAAACGGTAAGGGGTCTCTGAAAAGAAATTTACGTGTATCTCTTATAAAAACAACGATCGCGTCTAGCTGTTGTTCTGTCCGACGCAACTCCAAGTTACGTCCAAATCTCCGCCTTCCCTAGGGTTCACGGGGGAGAGAGAGAGGGCGTGGGGGGGGAGGGGTTAGGTATATCAGCGTTTCAGTGCTCCGTCGTACGCAACGTTGTGGCCACAGCGTAAAAACAATGTAACTCGACTGCCATATTAAAAAAAAAAAAAAAAAATTTTGAGGCTTAATTTATTTATTTTTACACAGAAATTGTCAGTTGAGAACCAGACACCCTACGGCTTCCCCATTCTCTTTTTTCAGCCACAAGCGATGAAGAAAAAACTTGAAATATTTGAAAAGTAATCAGCTCTTTGGGACACTTAAAAGAAGCCTTGAGCACATAATCAGAGTGAATTACACACCCGAGAAACTTCCAGAGACCCTGATGTCCTATTTCTCGGCACTAGTTTCTTGGCTTCAGTCCGACTTCAGTTTGTTTTCTCAACAACCGTGCAGCGTAAAATTAATAGGGGGATTGTCCCGACACCATATTCTAGTGCTTCCCGTTAGAAAATAAGGACCCCTTATCGACGCAGAGCGAGAGCAAAGAGAACAAGCCTACCGTAAAACTTTGACTTGGCCAAGATGGTCCCGCTGATGCAAAACCCGTCGGGCCGGTTGCTCACGTAGAAGGCAGAGATTGGAGGGTGGTGGGACACCTGGGCCAATCAGGAGTCTCCTCTCAGCAACATCAGTTATTCGGCACATTACGGCTCTACCTAGTCCCCGAGCAGCTTCGTCCCTTCACCATGCGGGTGCGTAGGGTGGAAGCTAGTAACTTCTTTCTTTAAAGCATAAAATGCTTTTTAACGGAACCTCCAATTCTAAAATTTTGTCCGTCCATCCATTTTTCAAGCTAAACTGATTTGGGAAAGTGATGTCGTGTGACTTAACATCACATGAACTATACACCAAGTAGAGAAATTGACCTTATGTAACCTATATGACGATTCAGCTTCCCCACTAAACTTAGTGGCAAAATTTACTTGTTATCTAAACACCTATTCAGTTTCGCTCATAAATTTAGCGGGGAAATTGACGTCACGTAACCTAAACACCAGTTTCCCCGTTAAATTTAGCGGGGGAATTATACGTCGTAAGACACCAATTTCCTCTCCCCATCCCTCTCCTCCCTTCCCTCTTCCTTTCTGTCCCCATCCCGCCCCTTTTCCTCACTCTCCCTCACCCCTCCTTCCCACATGTTCCTCCTCCCTCTCTCTTCCTTATTCTCCTACAATGCCCTCCCACCCCCCTCCCTTCCTCCCCCTCCTTGGTCATGTGAGAGCAATTCAGTTTCCACATTTCTCTCTCCTCCTCCCCTCTCTTAATCGGTCTCCTTACAGTCCTACAGCATATTTGGGTAGTAATTAAATTCAATTTTGGTAATTTGTCATTGTAATTTAATTACTTTCTAGCGTCAGTAATTGCAAAATTTCAGGCACAATTACAATTACTTTTGCAAAACTTCGCGGCGCCGACGGAACCTCTCTGAAAGCCTCAGCGCTCGCACAAGCGGCCTAGCTCTCGGTGAAACACTCGCACACAGACACGCACTCACACACACGCACAACATAAATAGCGTCGCATTGTTTGTTGTTTTGTTGCTTACACTGCGGGCTGAGAGACAATCCTCTTTGGAGTCTACCTCAACGGCGCCGTGTAGCGCCGTCTGCGGTGCGAGCAGAAAACAATAGCGTAAACATGCCAAAATATTGAAAGAAAAAAATTGAGCTTCAGCTTTCAGCTGAGGTTGGGAATTTTAATTGTCTATGAAGTTATTTTTCTTTCTTTTTTGCCAGTTTTTTACGTCCCTCTTCCAGTACTGTCGCATATTTGTATCTTTGTATTATTTTCAAGTTTATTTCCTGTTGGTTTTACTTCGGATATTATTTGCATAAGCATTTTGGAGACTGACCTCGCACCTGTGAATATTGTCACCAATGATTCGGGAGCCCCGATTCGGTTCTTATATATTTCTGAGCCATTATAATTTCAACTCAATGTAAATAATTTACAATACCATGATGTTTGTATGTGAATGCGGTCGTATTAGCGCGTGTGGATTTTAGTTTTATATTAACACTTGTAAAATATTCATATATGACTAATTGTCGCATTTTTATTTGCCTGGCTAACAAAAGTCTGTCAACCCAATTTTTTCTTTAGCGATCTGGCGTCTTCCAGCATATGAACTAATTTATTATTATTTATTAAAAATATAAGAACGTAGTACTTCATTGCCCCAAACTGTCAAGTTCTATCATGAATTTAACAAAATTCATAAAAGGAAAGTACAATACGTGGCATTTATGCAGCGATGCTTAAGCCTCCTCAAACATTGGGGCAAGGAATGAACAAATAAATACGTTGCATTCTATACAACTCGTTTAAAGTTATATGGCCCAAGTCGGGTCGCTCTCAGAAATAAGTAATTGTAAAGTAATTGCATTACTTTTTAAAGTAATTTGTAATTGTAATAATTACTTTTCACGTAGTAGTAATTCTAATCAAATTACATTTTGGAAGTACAGTCGCCGACCCTGTTTTCGGACTCTGATAATTCGGACTTGTTCGATATTTCGAGCCTGAAGGAGGAACCGTGACTTACCCCATAGAAATAGTGCATATTTCACGCACCAATGTTTCGGACAGCTTGGAGTCCGAAAGTTTGATTATTCATCAAAATCGTCGCAAGTGATCAACAGGAAACACCACCGGAAGCGGCCATTTTGAATTCTATGTTGGCTGCAAATGGATTGGCTTGGTTTGGCAGCGCTACATGAGTCCCGGAGCCCTACCGCTAGGTGCACGCTATGCTAGCCCTTTTTTTAGGGGCGATAGCTCCTTAGGGGGCTAGCCATCGTTGCGTCCGTCCATCTGTCTGGTGTCTGTCTGGCATCCAGTGCTCGTGCTCCAGCTCGTGAGCTCACGTGCTCATGAGCACGTAAGCAGGTGCTCGTGTAGGGCAAAAGAAGAAAAAAAATAGAAAAAACCATGAAAAAAAAAAAGATAAAAAAACGATGCCAAAAAAATGTTTGCTGCAGTCCACGGATTCGGATCTGCAGCGGGGAGACCCCAATGGATTTCTAGTCCATCGCCTTAACCACTCGACCACGACTGCAGGACGAGTAGGGGGCTCTGAGAGTGGTAGTAACTCAAGAGCTGGGGATGTCATGGATGAAACGCTGCATGTAGCCGCTCAACGCCTATACAGGAGAGGGCGCTGCAGTCAAATGCATATATAATCGCGTATAAACTTTGCATGCATTGGCTCAACGCTTATAGACGAGAGGGCGGTGCGGTCAAGTGCTCAAAATGCGTGTATAACCACGTTCCATACCACACATTCTCTTTCTGACATGGATGAAAACGAACGAAAGGCTCGGCATGCTGCGGCTCGGTGTCTACGCAGACAAGCACCACCAGAGCTCGCCCCAATCAACATCATTCACCACGTGGAGATGCAGTCAATTTTTTCATTTAGCTGCACGTCATCATCATCATCCGCATTATCATTTTGTTTTGCTTCCTTCCATCCCTTCGTGCCTCCGCCCCACATTCGCGTCGCCAGGGTCGCCATTTTGCGTCTCTCATCTCATGTTTGGACAACGCTGGCTTGGACGTCATGGCCCCATCTGTTCTTCTGCCGCCGCAATGGTCGTTAGAGAAGCGCAAAAAGTACTCGACCATAACGCTAGAAAAGAAGGCAGCGATATCTCCAAGCTGCAGCGATTCTCAAGCTAACAGAAAGCTGCCGAACGCAAACAGAGCGTAACCTAAAACAAGGCACGCAGGCGTAACCTGAAGCGAGGCACTATTTACGGCTTTTTAAGCCCACTTGGAAGTAATATAGAAGCAAGATTTTCAACCTGCTGATTCTTCGGACTGCTCTATTATTCAAACGTTTTTCAGTCCCTGCGAAGTCCAAATAATCGGTCGGCGACTGTAATTTACTCATGTCCCACAGTCCCTCTTCCCCTCCCCAGTTGCCTTCCTTCCCCCTTTCCTCTTCCTGGTCATCTGCCACACAATTCAGTTTCCCCAAATTTGATAAAAAATACGGGTTCTTCACTGCGATAACAACTGGTTAATGTCTTGAAACAATTGAAACAGTCACTACTGAATACTGCATTTCATGCATTATAGGAAAGATAAAGGTTGCTGCCAACTTTTTATAGCGACTTTATTAGGATCATTAAGCATTCTGTAGAATCTGAACCCTTGCACTTTAAAATTATCTATTTAAATGTGTCAATACAATTTCTTATGCTATGATGCACTTGCAGTGTTGCTGACGAATGGCTCTGTACATCAAAACCATGCCGCTGTAGGCTAGAGGTTATGAAAATGGCTGCATCTGTCGAGTGGGAACAGGGCTCCCGTTTTTGAGGGGGAGGGTTTCTACACTGTACGACTGTCGATACACAATGAGAGTTTATGCGCGAAACAACATTAATGATAATTAGTAGTAACTCTGCTACAACAACAGAAGTTTCTAAACTAAAGGCCCAACTTGAGAATTTGCTAGATCTCACCATAATTGTACTTTTAGAGCGCAGCTCTTAGGGCGCCCGTTTTCCGGCTTGAGCGGCGTAGGCGTAACCGCGCTGGTGCATGATGGGTAAATTTCCCCCGCTAAATGTAGCGGAGAGGAAGTTTTCCCCGCTAAATTTAGCAGAAAAATTTCCCCGCTAAATCTAGCGGAAAATTTTCCCGCTAAATTTAGGTCAAAGTTTTCTCCGCTAAATTTAGTGTGCAAAACTGTCCCGCTAGATCTGGCGGAAATTTTCCCGCCAAATTTAGCGGAAGATTTTCTCTGCCCCCCACCCCTCGAGGTCATGTGACCCCCCCCCTCCCCCCTGTGCCTTTCCCCTCCTCCTCAAGAGCTGTGTCTCCACTTCGGCGGTTACAGGGGTAGCAAACGGCTTTCATTTTTTTAGAGGCAAACTTCGGGGACCCTTGCATGTCACCCAAAACGGTGCGCATGACGTTCACTTGCTCAAACTCTCGGCATAGATGACCTTGGGTCACTTAGTGGTTCCTCCATAAGCTGCAATTATAGGATCTCCAGTAAACTCCTGCAGGAAAGTGAGTGTCCGTAAAAAGGTAGTAATAATCTTGAGTAAATACAATAGCCACTGAACGGCAGAAAAAAAGGCATGAAAGTGATTGTGCGACTGTCAAAGGCTCACCTGTTCGGCGAGGTAGAAGGTGCGACTGCCCGTTGCCCGGGTGCTTCCAGCAGCAGCGAAACACTTCACCGAGGATCGGGTTGTGAGGCTTTTCAGTCCCTTGGGCTTCTTGTAGAACCCCGAGAGGTACCACTGAACCACCAGCTTCATCCGCGCTAGGGGGTCGTCTTCCTGCACCGCCCTGTGCCGAGGAAATTGAGCAATATTGATTCCTCTGTCAACAAAGCGATGGCTCATCTTTCAAGTCTGAGAGCAATACCAACGTTAGACAGCGAAGAACGTGGAACTGTGTCATCCCCGCTTAGCCTCAACCGATTTTGCATGTGCTACCGAAAAAGTGAGAAACTACGATTATAGTCCCTCTCTGTCCATCAACAATGACACTGGCGCGTTGAAGGCCCTGTCACACTGAGGCAACACGACGTGCAACAGCAACATAACACTTTGTCCAACAGTCAATCAATCCTATTGCTCGTCTCGTGTTATCCGACAAACCTGTCACATCGCGGCAACAGCAGGACATATGGACGACAACTAAAATCTTGCCTCAGTACTACAGCTTTGTCAACAAAAACAGCAGCAACTTGTGTTGGACAACGTGTGGTGCCCTGATCGCTGGCTGAGCATATTTCGGACCGGGAACACGATAACAGAGATAGCTTCGATGGCAGATCCAGTTCCCAATCAATAACGTCCTACTCAAATAAAGGCTTTGAAAAAATTATTTATCAATAATTACAGGCCGAGCGTGCAGCTAAAATGATTTTATGAATGTTTCAATGCAAAAGCATTAACTGTCCCATGGAGCGAGCCGACGTCATCAGCTTTGAAACCCCGCCAAACAGCCCCTTAAATCCTTTCTCCAAGTGAAGATAGCTGCCAGCTATGAAACCCACGCGAAAAGCCTAGACAACGGCACCTAGTTTCCCCGATCCCAGAGGAGCGGAGTAAAGCTGATGGATTTCGGCTTCAATCCCATCGCGCGCCGACCAGGTTCCCACTGGCTGCTGCGCATCAGTTTCAACGACGGCCACCTTATGGTGCTGCGTGTCCGCGAGGCAGCGGCTCCACCGCTCGCGCCCAAGGTCAGTGCATGCGCTCAACCGTCGACAAGAAAAAAAGAAAAGAAGGAGCGGAAGAGCGCGCGTGCATGCTTTCGCAATCACAACTCATAAGAAGTGCTTAGGTGTACCTAAAGCCTTTTTACTGCGAAATTACGGAAAGCGATTGTCGAAATGGTCAAAGCTACGGTCGTGAATGTTCAGACTCGTGTTGAAATTAGAACTGCCGAGAGACCAGCCCAGATTACTGCTAGTGCAATAAAATGGCATGCCTACTCACCTGACAAAGTATAATAAAAATAATCCAGGAAAGCAAAGATTAAAAAATCGAAGCATTAAAACAATCGCTCTGATCATGATTGTTGATGCTTGGAACATGGAAACAGCCGCTACCAGACACCTGATTTGTTTCTAAAATACCCAGGATGTTTCGGGTGAATGAAGCGATCACATAGCAGGTGGTAGACAAATCGACAGCGTTGAAAAATATTTATTCCACCGACCTACTATGAAGTCCGATCGTGTCTGTGTCGCAGTTTTTAAGCACTGTCAGTCCAGCTAACACAACTCTACAAAAAACGTTTTGGGGTTCTGCCGGTGCTAACTCACTTTTACAGTAGAGATGGGGAATTGCATGAAGGAAAGAACCGGAGAGAAACACTTCATACAGTTTTCCCGGTTAGGGCTATTTGCTTGGTCAGCGAATGTAAGCACATCTTGATAAAATAAAAGGTGGAAAATACTCCCCATGTCAAGTTTTCTAATCACAGTCATTGGTTGATATCGTCTCGTGGTGATTTCTGGCTCTCTCGAACGCACTAGCACTTTGTAGTCATATCCAGCGCGCCATGACAGCACTACCGAACGAAGATAAACAATCAAGATGGTGGAGTGTTCCCCGTGTTGCCCCTGCCGTCAGCGTAGTGTGATAGGGTTGTTGGAAAACAAATCGGACAATAGGGTGGCCGGGCGGCAGCAACATGTTGCCCGACTCATTTTCCTGCTGCAATTTGACAGGATCGCCGGCAACATGAAGAAATCGTGTTGCCGGATAGAGTTGTCCAACCGCTGCCTCAGTGTGACAGGGCCCTAAGTCCATGCTCCTCTACTCCTACTCCGTCAGCTCAGAGTTTCATACTCCGAGCGCAGCAACTAAAAGGTACATGGCGTACAGCAGCACGACGCACCGAAACTATCCACGAGCCGCATGAGCTTCTTCCGACCACACGGTTATGACAAACCCGGCATCTCGTGGATACGGGTGGCAGAAGCCAAAATTATTTTGAAGATAAATTAATTAAGGCCTACATAGAGCGGCAGAATGTAAAATAAAAGACACGGCGAGGTTGTGAAGTTTCTGCAAGCGTTTTAATAATCCTGAAAATTTTGAAGACTCGCTTCGAACACATACGCAGAAAGTTACCTTGACCACACAAGTTGTTCAGGTTTAATTGAACGACAACATTCTCGAGCTTGCTTTACGACGCAGGAAATTGTCAAACTTGTCAGATGTTCTTTGATTCTGTCTTGCAGCGCGAGACAGAAGCCGTCATGTGCAATATACTGGCACACCACCGTTCAATAAGTAGCACGTCAATTCGTTTTCAGGCGAGATGCATGAACAAACCTTTTCCGCAACAATAACCGATGCTTTGGCTTTCCTATCGAAGTATAGGAAAGCCGTAAGAAGCAAGAATTTCAGAGGTGCATGAAGATTGAATCGAGACCATTGAGCCAACCAAGACAGTCTGACACGCAGAGCGTTCTGCTGGCACGCCGGTGGAACGCAGTGAAGCTTGTAGCATGTGCACCGGTGCAAAGCGGTGAAGCTTGACACCCGAAGCACTGGTGCAAAGCAGTGAAGCGAGAAATCGGTGAACGAAGATGGCAACAGATATATGGCCGCAAATCAAATCCAATCGCAAACACCATTCGCAAATCATTTGAAGTTTTGAATGTTCACACATCTCTAAAGAATTTTCTATTTTTCTACCCACCATTCACCTAACATTTGTTTATGCATTTGACATTTGTTCAACAGCTATTAAAGAAAATGTTTATATCAGAGCCGATATTGTACGACGTGATTCACATTCAAGTTTCCAGTTATCTCGATATCGTTAGACTACACCGTACAAGCAAAGCTTAGACGCCCTATGAAGTTGGACGGGATGGCAGAGGATTGCCGTGGCGTGCATCCCACAACCGGTGCCTCTGCAGACTTGGATGCTTCCAGATGTCGGACAACTTCACCGAGCCCCCCCGGACGTAAGCTTGGTGAGACTCTGCTCCACAACAATGCACCGGGGGAGGTGAAGGGCACTCACCGTGACAGGATGTCGGCGTGGTAGTAGTAGTCGGCGAGCTTGTCCAGGAAGGAGCGTGGCTCCAGAATGAAGGTGGGCAGCACCACCTTGGACAGGTCCATGCCGGGCCGCACTTGCTTCACCAGGCTCCAGATCAGGCTCTTGTTCTCCTCGGCCACCTCTTCCGTCTGGCCCGCGTCGCCAGCCTGGGTGCAGAAACATGGCCGAGACAAGGCTAATAACATCGGTCCAGGTTCTGGCCCACCTTCCACGTTTTCTCAAATAATTCCCACACCATACTTGTTTTGAAAACGACCGGGTCCTCATGGAGTAGTAATATTCTCCTTTATGTGGAGAGATAAGATATGTGTAAGCACATTTAGAGTAGATGTATGTTATCTTATCAAGACGTGCACGTTTCAAATGCCAAAAGCATCGCTTCTTCCTCCAACGACCAAATCTTGTAAGAACTAACTTCGCGCGGCATGCCCCCGTCTGCTATTGCGCGGACAAGTGAAATACCAGGTGTGCATATGCTGTTACGTGCAGAAACGCAATAATTGTGACGTACACAATGAGACAGGCAGGTGACGAGACAGAGAAAATGTTTAATCTTGCAATTTCGCATTCTGACCACGTGGAACGTTACGTTAGACGTCGCGGTGCAGAGTACATGTTTGTGCGAAGAGGTCATCCCCACATCGTCACTCTCTGGCATCCCACAGATAGCCAGAGTGGTCCTCCTCTCGCATTACAGGAAACCAGATGCACAAACCAAATAAATAATATGATTACCTTTTCAGAAAATTAAGCTACTAGTATAACCACCACCTTGAGGAGCATTCTTGACCACCCTTTCCATCACACTCAATACCAACCAATTCTTTTCACAAGAAAAGAACGCGAATCACCATAACACAAAAGCCACTAAAATAATGAGAAAAGTACCAGAATTGCTTTTGGCACCTAGTAACTCAGCAACCTAATCAACAACTTCTTGGCCACGAGTAGCCGTAACTGGAATCCATTACTTGAAGCCGGTAAAACGTGGGAGCATCGAAACTCGCCATTTATAGCGGGGTCATGTCCAAGAGTTGTCCAAAGGTTGCTGACACGCACGCAACAAGCCATGCCGGGAGACGGAGCCACTTACGACGCCCAGTTCTTCGTTGCTCTCTTCTTGGTAGGGGTCTCCGGAACCTCCGCCTCCTCTTCCGCCTCCCCGCTGTCCTCCGTCAACCTCTGCGGGTCCTCCTCGTCAGAGTCGGAGTCCGTCGATCGCAAGCTCTGGGTGCCATCATTGTCCCTCTGGTCGTCGGTGGGTGCGTCGTCACCGAGGTCTGTCGAAAAAGAAGTGCCGACAAGAATGTTTCCTCGTGCGTCTCCACTACAGAAATACCACCAGTCGCAAGGGTTGGTTCACACACTTTCTTTGTTTGCGACCGGTTGTGTGACAACTGGTTGCAACCAAATGCCAAGCGTGTGAACCACCATTTAATGTGTTGGACGGGTGTTGGCATGGTATCAAGTTGTGATGTCGCACGACTTCACATCACGCAATGTCACGGTGCAAAGTTGTGGTGTTGTACAGTGGCGTCACTAGGGTCAACAGCACCTGAGGCAGTGGCCCGCTGCGACGTCCCCCCCCCCCTCCCCTTGAATGATGCTACTGGTGTTGCGTGACATCACATTGTCAACAATGTGATTTGACATTGTTTGACAAGTTGATTTGACGCTGTGACGTCTCTTGACATTACATCCTTATGCTGCACAAATTTGTGTACTACAATCGCTAATGCTGTCTATATGTACATTTGGGTGGTAAACAAAAAGAACGCCCAAACATTTTTATATTTTTTTCACGTGAAACGTTTTTGCTAAGTTACTCTGAATTCTGTGAAGCTGTGGCCTGTGATATAAGATGACGTCACAATTATGCCATATGACACGACGTCACGTGGCCTATACACCAATTCAACTTCCCCGCTAAATTTAGCGGGAAAATGAATGTTTTGTGACCTACACACCAATTCAGTTTCCCCGCTATATTTAGTGGGGAAACTGACGTCACGTGACCTGTACACCAATTCAGCTTCCCCGCCATATCAGTGCGCCCATGAGGTGCAGCCCTGCTCCCAGTACACAAATTCGGATAGCGAGTTCTGTCACGCAGCCCGATCGCTCGCCCCGAAGAAGCGGCGAGCCCATCTAGGAATAACTATCAAGTGAACACATAACAGCGTTAAATTATCCGATGAAGAGTGCCGTGAATGTAGGCGTCATGAAACTCAGGGTACCGCTAAACGTTTGTAATGCAACAACATTTCACGTATCCAACACAATTGCCTAGCAATGTGCCATACAATTTTCTGTTTTTGGTACTTCAGACGGAAACTCAGGGTACCGCTAAACGTTTGCAATGCAACAACATTTTACGTATCCAACACAATTGCCTAGCAATGTGCCATACAATTTTCTGTCTTTGGTACTTCAGACGCTTACAACCTCCCTCATATTCAACCTAAGGCAACTCCGACTCAACGAGTTATCCGCCGTCGAGAGATACCACGCTGAAGGCGTCATGCTGTTTGTGGGCACGTATCAAATAAAATGAAATAAAATAAATTTGTTACGTTAAGGAGAGGGGCTGTCCAGTTCAGGGAAAAAGAAATTGAGACTCCAGGAGGAAAAGGAATGGAAGTTCCGTGAATTGGCTACTCTTATCCAAAACTAGCGCCTGTAAACAATAAGTGATTCCTGTTCCCCACTTCACAAATGCAAAGTGCCTAGTCTGAATCGGCTAAAATTTTAAAAAAGTTGTTGCAAGGTTTTTTTAAGAGATCACTCGAGGTTGGTTTATGCACCTCCAGTAGTGTCTGATCGACAGCGTCACAAGCATTCCAACGAGAGAACACAGTGGCACAGTGCTAGCCCTGAAACACATCCAACCCGCATATACTAATTCGACTGAAAGGTTTGCAGTACCTGCAAGATCTAATCTACACACTATCAGGAATGGTTGCTCATAATATCGACCGAATTATTTCGACCATTGCAGATGCGGCGCCGTAGTACCTTGGTCGCGGAAGTGGTTCTCGAGGTCGCTCTCGTTCCAGTGCTGGCGCTGCTGGGACGGAACAATGGCCGTGGGGCTCGTCAGCAGAGGAACCTCGGCATCCCCCGCCTCGTGAGTCTCCCGCGGCCGCCCTTCCCTGAAGGAGGCCGCATGCGAGACGCCGCTCGGAGCAGACGATATGGAGCGCAGGAGCAGGGAGGAGCAGCGCAACGACAGCTCCAGGGCGTCCATCCAGCACTTCCCCGCCGCTCGGAGGGGGCCCGGAAGATCAGGTGGCTCACGGGCAGAGGCTGCACCAATGCCCCAATGGCCTCGTTGCGTGGACCCTGAATGAAGAGATGAGATTTAATGTCTGGTGCCGGACCGGATGATACGAACGGGGACGACGTTGCCTAAAAGACGCGTCGAAATGGTGGCACGTAGCAATCCATATAAAGACGTTGCTGCCTAAAAGCATGTTGAGATGACAGTGCTTAAAGATCCATATGAAAACATTGCCTAAGAACACGTTCTTAGTGCGTTCCAATGGTGTTAAAGCTATACGGAGTGCAAGTTTGTCTGCTTTTTTTGCAAGGGTTGTGGTGACGTCAGAACATCAAGCTCCGATTGAAGGATAGTGGGTAGACCTCAAAGCAAGCTGCCTTGAGGTCTACCCCCTATCCTGCAATCAGAGCCAATCAGAGCTCGGCGTTCTAACGTCACCGCAACCCCTGCAAAAGAAGCAGACAAACTTGAGCTCTGCATAGGAAGACCTGGTTGCTGTTCCACTTAGGGTTGCAAGCTTTTTACTCTTAGTGATGTTGCAGCGTTGCGTTAGGCTTCGAGTGCATGTGAAATGCTGCAAGCAAATATTGTCAAAGCGGCGTGTCAGAGTTGCCAAGAGCAATTTCGTGAAACGGTCTATTATGCTACAAAATGTGGATCTGAATATTGTTGCGCAAAACTTTTAGGAAGCATTCGCCGGCTATTTATTATTTACGATCTGGCGGTGCTGGTGAGGTAGGCTCTTACCCAATAGGCGACGTGGATTCGCGCCGACGCGCTGCGATTCCGCGTGGATGCATCGTAGTGAAAAGGCGAGAGAGCTTTCAGAAGGAAGCAGGCGCAAAAGAGTCCAGTTTTCTTTTAAAGAGTTCTATAGCGAAAGACTTTTTCTTGGCTCTCTATTTTTGTGTTTTTGTGTTTCTTTTTCACACCTTTTACGACGATCGGTGGACGGAAATTCGATTTCAGAGATCGATTTCATGGTCCCTTTAAGTTGCGCAAAACCAGAATCGGGATCCGGCCATTTTCAAGTACCCCCCCCAATCCCATTAAAAAAACGTTTACGCACTCACATTTATATCTGGCTAGCAAGGGTGGCATAACTCCTCTAGTGCTGCCTTAGGGCTAGCGAATCTGGCAGTAGTGTGAACCTAATCGATCACGTGATTGTGGCTACCGAGAACAACGGCGCTTCTTTGCCTCAGGCAAGAATCAGAACCCTCATCTTGACCATACTTATTTTCCAAACACGGCGACGCCAAAGGGTGAGGTCGTGTTCCGATAATCGCTGATTTTTATTACGCGAGCACCGGAGTAAACGCCTACGTAGCCGAGGGAGGCGTCCTGTTTTGTCCAGGTCGACCCGAACCTCCGAGAATATTTGAACTGATACTCCGTTTCACCCTACGACGGACCGCGCTGACGCTGCGAGGCCATCCCAGCCAATCCAGCGCGGCGAATGTACCACATGACTACAGATACCGCGGGTGGCTGCGTCCCTCACGGAGAGTCACGTGACACTCGCACGTCATTGGAGTTGGCTCCGATGGCCTCGTGGCGGCCGCTGCGGTCTATCGCAGAGGTGAAGCGGAGGTTTCACACTCTAAAAAAAAAGGGGTGTAGTGGGTACACCCAGAGGTAGTGTAAGCGCTGCCACGCATACTACACCCACAAAGGTGTACAAGCTATCATCCCCAAGACGAGGTGCATACCATGCACTGCTTTTAAGAGGTGCATATGCGCACCCTTTTGTACACCTTCAGCATTTGAGGGGTGCACATGTACACTCCATAATGGGGTGTATCACTACCTCTTCCATACACCCTCGCTGTCGTTTCCGGTGTGCAGGCACACCCAAAGTTGAGTGTGTAAACGTATTCCCTTTTGTACACCCACGCAATTTTTCGGGGAGTACAGATACACCCACCAACAGGGTTTACTATTGCACCGTTGTTTACACCCACCCCGCTCGCAGGGGGCGCAGGCACACCTCACTCAATGGTGTACCATTGCCCCTTACGTGCACCCACCTGCAAGGAAGCCCATAAGAAATGTACGCGCCCGGGTGGTTTCAAAAGCGCAGGTAAACAGACACCTGGGGTTTTGTTTTCAAATCTCCCAGAAGTTTATTAGACGGCCTGTACCGTAAACAGGTACAAACGTGCGAGCAATCCGTGATATGTGAAGATGTACTGGCGGGGCTGATTTACACAACTGCAGAAGATTACTGAGCGGACAGGGACCGGGTGATTCTTAGGTGGTGTCTATTCTCCCAGCAGCCGGCAGAGTTATTTGCCCGAAATTGCTGCCGGCAGTCGCCACTCATTGGCGATACAATCACTTCATCGAACGACGTTTCATCGACGCGATATTTCATAGACAGCTCAAACTAGCTTTCTTGTCGTAGCTTCACTTTCCTGCTTTTTGCTGATGAGTTTGCCCTTAGAGGTGTACCCGCGAAGTGACATGCCGCGGTGGCACAGGTGAGCAAAATTTGTAATGAACCGCCGCAGACTGTTTCCACGAAGCGACGTGAACTGGTGCGGGCTCAGGAGACACACGCGCGACGAAATGTCCCTACCAGCGTGCATTTTGCGTAACGAGTGACGATGAAACGTTGGTGTCGACGAAACGGTGATCTACGAAACGCGTATCAACGAAAAGCTTGTATATGAAACACGTTTTCACAAAACGCTGGGAGGATAAAGATATGTCAGTATTCTACCTGCAGTTTATCACATGAACGTAGACACCTTCGTGTCAGGCGACTGCCGGATAGATTTTTGGGGGAAATTGTTCCCCCGGCTGCCAGGAAATAGCCGCTGTCTAGTTTTCCGAGGTAATCCGAACGGAACGGTCAGTTGCTGCAAAGGAGTAGGTAGCAGCGCACTTACGATGAAAATACCGGACTTGAAATACGTCATCCCGAGATACCGCGTCGACACGGGCGCTGCACCGGAAACCACACAGGCACAAAACGAAAAACAAAGGGGTCTGTGAAGATTCAGCACGATGTGGCAGAAGCAGTAATTTGCCATATCGAACACTAAAACGCACATCACATGAATTTGGGCTTTTTTGAAAGAAATCGCTTGTTGCCGATGCACGCGTAGGACCTTTTCAAACACTGGGAAGCCTTGGTACACTTAGAGATACGTTGTCGCGGACGAAATCTCCGGCAGCCCCGCTGGTACGCAGCACAGCACACAAGAAACTGAGGCCGGGAATCAGACATTCCGGGATTGGAAAGAGCTACTACGTCACTCGTGAAAAGCTTTACGTACCACACTGATCACGCTCCTGCCACCTTCACCCGCGCCCATGCAGCGGGAGTCAGGGATGAAAAAGAATCCGGTTCATTGGTCCGGCGGTCTGCGCACCTTCTCCAAAGCTTTCGGCTTGGGGAGAGAGAAGAGAAAGAGAGGAACCGGTAAATAACAACTCCTTTCAAGGCCAAAAGGGGGTGCCCTCGCAAAGGCTTATCTTCAGGGTTATTCCAACAATGAACACGACGAAAAGGGATTTGTCGCTTCTATCCTCTTCAAGGTTCGACCCAAAGTTAATAGTGCAGTGGGATGCTCCTGCGTGGCGCTTGGCCCTCGGGCAGGTGCCGTTCTCTGCCTTATCTCTGGCCTGGAGACTATAGTCACGTGATCCACTACTCGGAGACCCGATTGGCTTAAAACAAGCATAGCGTCTACTCTGCTGTCAATACCGAGTGAACAGAACAGCTCCACATACTTCCTAAGAAACTGTCCGACTCGGAAGGGACCCCCAAAAGGGAACCCGAAAAGCACAAACAGGATCGGGGCGCCTGGCTGACGAGGCGCGCTGCACTGATGCCACCTAGAGGTTTTTAAGGGAGAGGAGGGGATGCTCATTGTTCGGTGTACCGGCTACGCTGGAAACCCCGGCAATCTGCCAGAAGGCGGGATGCATGTGCATCCAGGCACACCCGACCACACCCTTTTTTCTTGCGAGTGTCGGTCTCTTGCGGGAATTCGAGGTACGCGAGGGTAGTGCTGAGCTCCAGCCGGAGCACGGCTGGGACATGTGTTTGATATAATCATGGTCGGTTAACTTTGGTTCGGTCGGCTAAACATTTGTGGATTTGAACGGAACTTAATTCCGGCTGTGCGACAACCCCGTGGTTTTGAATGTCATTTTCAATATTGAGACGTCGGCGCCGGAAAAGGCACCGATCGGTAGGCGATGAAACGAACTAAAATTTGCTGGAATCTTGATATTTTAACTGCACTGTTGTTTACCAAACGCAAGAGTTGTCAAAAGCACAAAGGCATCCGCAATTCGAAAAACCACGTGGAAATGCAGTCTAACACGTCTAGCTCAAAACCTTCGTCATTCGGAAATCGACTGGGCCGTTCTGAAGAGACACGCTGGCGACGTTAAGCAATCGAGCATTAAGAACAATACATGAGATCATGGTCTTCAGAAACAAATACTGCCGAGACTCTGCAAGGACCCAGTCGATCGTTCTCAAAAAGCATCGCATTGCTTACACGGCTTTGAGAAGCCTCTCTTCGTCTTACACATAATGTCGCCAAGAAAAAATCGCTTCCAAACACCGTGATACTGTAGTCATCGGCATCGCAGTCCTTAAAGCAATGTGCAGCCACTAGATTTTGCTTGCTGCTTTAATTTTTTTGGAAGTAACCTGCCAAGGGACCGTGGCGATGTATTGTGATAAAAGTGGACTGCGGTGGCGCTGACCGTACAACAACGCGATTCGCAAAGTAATTTAATAAACGTAAAAAGTGAACATTCCAGGGCCACATCACGGCCGCGATAAGTGTTCCATGGAGGGTATACAATGTAGCCAGTTTCTTCATTACTTGTAGTGTCGCCTTCTGCCGACCGCTGAGACATCGCAAGCGGAGACGAAATCATTCTGGAGGTTTTTCTTGGTAGTATGTCCAGAAAAACTTATCATTTTAAACGTAGTGTGGGATTATTTGCAGAAATAGTGAGAGAACGCCCAAACAACTCGGTGTTACATCCATTCGTCTCGTCGTAGCTAGCTGCCCAGCCCCACGGACATCTGCCGTTTGGTTGGTACGCTATGTTGGGGCATAGCGGGCGCGACTCGAGCTCGGCAACATTTTGGCATATACTTTATTAAGGGGGCAACTCGCATCCTACTCCTCTCATTTGCATTAGGCGGCGCGCCTGGTGCGCCAGTTGACTCCCTGGCAATTTGAAAGTATAAGCCTGAGCCGGAGAGTTAGAGGGTACGCATGCGTGCCGCCCGGAGCCGCTCTGCTTGGGAGTTTGTAAGAAAGATTTAATCGCCCATGCGCCAATGGTGGGGACTCTGCTACTGTTGACGGCTGCAGGGACGTGGATCTGCAGAGAAAACCTGCCGCCTCGGGACCTACGCACATGCGCACACGCACATTTCCCCGCTCGGGACCCACGCACCTGTGAGAGTAGACGGCATTTGCGATATCCCGTCCCTGTGCTCTGACTGATGCCTCTCAACTTAAGCGTATAGGTTACCTCATGGCTAGCCGCTCGAAATGGGCGAGTTCGCTGCGGGTCCGCAGTTTGCTGACGCCGTTTTCAAAAAGCGTGGGCCAGATCAGGCTGAGCCTTATCGCTTCATCATTTTGAGCACGAGGACTCCAGCGACTCTTGCTGTTTGAAGAGTCGGGAGTGAGTGGTTGTGAGATAGCATTGAAGGTGCACGTCTATAAAACTCCCCTTTGTTTAC